>ML800962.1:92071-109880 GCA_009831015.1 Picea engelmannii | reverse complement strand
AGAAATGGAATGACATGTACTATCCATATAGAATAGTATTACCTTCAAATATATCAAAAATCATACCTTTATCCATCAAACAAACTTGGGTCCATTACCCAAACCTGGGTTCTCCAACTTCACATGGTCATAACTCTCTAACCGTGAGGAGTTATGTGATGTTCTACATTCAACTGGAAATGGAATGAAAAGAACTACCCATATAGGATATTTTCCCTAAAAAATTCACTATCCTTCATCTCATTATTCCATAATTAAACATGGTTTCTCTTACTCCGCAAAGCGTCTTCCCGTGAGGGCTTTCACCATAAGGGGACCACTTTGGAGTTCATCCATATTTACTTCTTATCAACCATGACAAAACAATAATGAGTCATATTTACATCAAACAATCTTGGGTCCATTACCTAAAACTTTGTGCTATGGGGATTTCTTCAAGGTTTAACATCAATGACAACCAACCTTAATCAACAACATGATCTCCCTATTCTCCCTAAGGTCACCTTAAAGTAATTTTTTGGAGATGAAGCAATCGATGCAAAGAGGCATCTGCACTTATTTCTTAATGTTTGTGATTTTCATCGTGTTGAGTATGACGATGTCATGGAAGGTTATTCCTGCAAACCTTATCAGGAAGATCATATGAATGGTATACTATATTACCCAGTAGATCAATTTTCTCGTTTAATGACCTCAAATCCATGTTCCTAACTATATTTGTCCCTCCAATTGATTTTCATACCCTTCTCACCAATTTCTCCGGATTGGTTTAAGGAAGATTTTAATCTCAGGTTCAATAAAACCTTGAGTAAGATTCTAGAAGATAAAATACTGAATGACCCAGTCGTGCTCGGTTGTTATAAGAATGCAATGCCCCCGAATGTGAAATATGATACAGAACATCCCAAATGGATACTTTGGAGGAGGAAATGACTAAATCCACTGAGATGGAAGAAATTATGATTGAAACGGGTGTTGACCCTAACATTATACTGGGAAAAGTACAACGGCAAATAGGAGGATTAAGTATTGACAATCAAGGAGCTTCTAGTTCAAGAAAGAAAAATTAATTCAATCCACGACCGGCCCAAAATCAAACAATTGGAGGAGGATTTTTCAAGGGAACCATACCAAACATAAAGGTTGACCCTGTGGAAGAACAAGAAACTAAGAAATAATTGAAATTACATAAATGAATAGAAATATCAAGCAAATGAAGAATGAGATAACCAGACTAAGAAGGGGAGATAATTATGTGGAAAATCCAAGAATTCTAGTCCTAGAAAAATAAGGAACCCTCCCTAAGAAAATAGAGTGAGGTTTAAAAACATGGACAATCCACAAAGACCAAGGGTTATCAGAAATCCTACTCCCAATGCAGTTGTTCTAGATGATGTGTATCATGATCAAATAGTTGAGAAAGAGAATTATTACTCACCTGATGAAATTTTTGAAACTGTGCAGATGGATGGATGTGAGACATCCATGTATATATTTAAAGAAGGAAACAACAACCCGAACTCGTAAGAAAATGTCTCCCGGACAAGAGGATTTGTAAATATATCCAAGAATAAGAATGACTCTGAAAAAGAAAACCAAAAATATAAAGAAAAAAAAAATGAGAAAAGGGACATTGAGAAAGTGACAGATAGCATTGGATGTAAAAGGCAACACCTGACGTCAAACTCCACTCAGATGACATATAATGTCGTACAGGACTTAAGTAAATTAAGGATAACTCTGCCTTTTATAGAAGTGGTGAAGATTCCCCAAAAAACAGAAAACAAATTGAAATTGTTGGATGATTCATCTAAAAGAGCAGAAGCTATTGTTACCAGTACAAAACAAAGACAAAACCAGTGAACTGCCAAGATGAGAGGTAAAATTCCTCCCTTTTACATTTCAATTGAAAATCATGATGTTGCACTACATAATTGTTTAGTTGACACGAGCGTGACAAATAATATCATGCCACTAGCAGTCATGGAGGCATTGGGCATGAGTTATACCAAATATTACGAAACTGGTGAAAGTATATATGCAATTGATTCTAGAAAAGTGCCAACTTATGGAGAAATCAAGGACTTTTATGATAGGATCATGACATCCCCCCATATTATTACAGTTTTCAATATTATTGTGGTAGACCTTCTTCCGGCATATGGAGTTTTGTTGGGAAGAGATTGAACATCCATGATCGGGGGATATATAATGAATGATGGAAGTTTCATGATGCTTCCAGGAAAAGAAGGAGAAAGGATTAAGGTACCTCGTGAACCCAGGAAACCCTTCTCTTTCAAGAAGAAGGACAATGTATTAATGGAAGATTATATAGATGTCGAGATTGGAAACTATGCCATACTAGACATGGAACATAATGAAACCCTATAGAAAGTTCAATATACGGAGAAACAAGAATGTTTGCTTGCAGGTTATTGGAGGACGTCATTCGATGGAGCTTGTTCAAACTCCGAGAGTGGAGTTGGAATTTTTCTTATGAGTCCAAATAAGATTGTGCATCCACATGCTATTAGACTAGAATTTTCATGTACTAATAATGAGGAAGAATATGAAGCCTTGATTCAGGGGATGATTATTGCACAAGAAATGAAGATAGAAAATCTAATTATGACTGGCAACTTCGATTTGGTGATTAATCAGGTCACCCAGAGGTATAAAACCAAGAAGGAAAGACTTAAGTTATATTTCAAAAGAGTTAATGAATTGATGGAATCTTTTAGTTCTTTCAACATTTCATTCATTCTAAGGGACAAGAATCATAAGGTAGATTCATTGGCGTTAGCAGTCTCATTATCAAACCCAGGCGATATACAAATAAAAACATATTTTCAAGTAGAAAGAGCATTCTGACCTTCTGTACCCAATAACATGGAATATTTGCAAGTGTTTGAGAATGATGAACAACTAGAAAATGTTTTGTTGAACGATGATGATGATGAAGATGATCACATATCTATCGTCCCTAAAGATTGTATACAATATGAGTCTCTTTTTACGAAATATGATCATGCTAAGAATATCATGGAAGAAGTTTCAATTCAAAAAGTGCAAGAAACAAGAAAAGTCAATATTGGAACTGATAGTTCCCTGAAATATGGAAACTTGGGAGTTGATTGCACCACTAAGGAAGTTGATCAATATGTTGCATCGTTTAAATAATACATTCATATGTTCGCATGGACCTATGATGATTTGAAAGCTTGTGGTAAAACAATATTCCAACACATCATTCCTTTGAGAGAAGAAGTAAAACTTGTCAAGAAAAAAATAAGGATGATGAACCCCAAACTGAAACCTCTAGTAAAGATTGAATTGGAGAAATTAAAGAAGGCTGGATTAATATATTCCATTAGACATTCTGAGTGGCTTTCAAATCATGTGATGGTAAGAAACAAGACCGAGGAAATCTGAATGTGTGTCAGTTTCATAGATCTTAACAAAGCAAGCATAAAGGATAACTTTCCTTTACCCAATATGGAGTTCCTTCTCTAGCAAGTCATTGGATCAGCCTGGATGTCCATGTTGGATGGTTTTTCTGGATATAACCAAGTCTTGGTTGCTAAGGAAGACAGGTAAAATACAACATTCATAACACCTTGGGAGACATATGCATATGCTAGAATGCCCTTTGGTTTGAAGAATGTTGGAGCCACATTCCATATTGCCATGGATCATGCATTTAGTGGGTTGAAAGAAAAATTCATGGAAGACTGTCAATATGACTTGACAGTGCATTAAAAAACAAGGGGTGATCATATCCATCCTTGAGAAAAAAAATTGATAGATGTAGATTATATGGTGTCTCTCTAAATCCAAAGAAATGCTTATTCGTTGTAACTCAATAAAAACTATTGGGTCATATTGTGTGCAAGGAATGGATTTATATAGATCCAGAAAAATTTAAAGAAATAAATGAACTCAACCCTCCGTCATCCAAGAAAGGAGTAAAATCATTTTTCAGCAAGATCAATTTTGTGTGAAGATTTGTTCCTGACTATGGAAGTATTGTGAAGCCGATCAATTTATTGTTGAAAAAGGAGAAGAGGTTTGAATGGACATCAGATACTCAAGAATCCTTCGATAATATCAAAAGATAAATTACCACAAATCCAGTCCTCATTAATCCATATTTTCAAAGGGATTTCATCATCTATTCATTCACCACAAAAACAGTCGTTGCATCTTGATGCAAGAGCATCATCAGCAAGCGCAAGTGGAGGACAACTAGATACACACCAGTGCGCATTTTGAAGAAGTTTTGAAATTTAAAAGATGAAACATTAATGTAATAGCTGGGAGGACGTAATTGTTCTTAAATGTTTTAGGGAATTGTAACACAGATCTTGAGCGTTTTCTCTCATATTTCAGTTGGAGGCATTTAATGTAATAAATGTAAAGTAGTTGTAAACTTTAATTTCGATAAGATAGCTGAGAGTTGTAGGAGAGAAAAATAAAAAAACTATCCCTCGTATATGTGTTGTATGAGGATAATTCCCTCAATTGTAAGAGTAGAAGAAAAAAGAGCAAGAGAGCATAGGAGAGCAGAGAAGATAGATTGTAGAAGTCGTTTGAGCATATAGATGTTGCTATAGAAACCATGTACAGAAGCACTTGAATTAATATTAGAATGCTTTGATTCAAGATCATGGTGTTTTTATGGTTATTGTTTGCATCTATTGAATGGTATGTTTATAGTTTTCTTATATGCTTTGTTATGCATTTGTTTCAATGCTTTATGTGTATGATTTCATGTTGATTGTATGAATTCTATGAGAGGGAGAGTATAAGTTTCAATTTATTCTTGTCCTGAGAATTCTTGCAAGGAGTGCAGTGAAAGTCCACAAGGAGTGCGTCAACAAGATTTTGGTTTTTACCTCAGAAAAGATCAGGAGAGATAGAGTTGTTCTTATACCAACAAGAAGTGAAAATATAGCATGGATCTGTACAAGGTGTGCGTAGGCCAGGTTGAAGTCTTAGACTTTTCCAACCAAGTGAGTGGTAGAAGAAATTATATCACAAGGGGTGTGCAGAGTTAGAGTGTTTAGATAATAAGAGATTATCATGAAAGCTGCAAGGAGTGTGTGCAAGAGTCCCTTAGAATCCTTGAGTTTGCAGCAAGAATCAAGCTTAGGGGGGATAGAGACTTGGAAATTTCAAAGGGAGGATGAGGGCCGAAGTCACCTCGTAGAAACAAAGCTCAAGAGGAAGGACACCAAGTTATTTGGCCATGAGTCTTTGAGAACCTGAACAGACGATTGAAATTCTCTGAGGGAGAAACATCGATTTTCCGTAGACCGCTGGATCTAGTAGATTAGCGGAGAGGATAATATCGAGTGTCTTCCAACACTCACAATATTAGGAGAGATAACAGCTGTGAGATCCCAAGGAGTGTGAGCCATCGATTGGGCACTCTGAAATGTCGGCATTTTGGGAGTCAGGAGTGTGGAGGAAAAAGAATACCCAGAAGTCGCGAGTTGCGAAGTCCCAACTTCACGAAACAAGAATCTAAACTGCCAGATCGTGGGAGGTTTAGGACCGTTGATCCATGGTAAATAAGTCATGAGTTTGGACTTCGAGAAAAAGGGAAAAGAGTCACATCACGAACTCACGAGTCGTGAAATTGCGACGCGCTCGGAGGTGAGGCCCCATGATTTGGCTAGAGTTCATATGATGGAAGCATAAGGAGGGTGCTAAGGACCGTTATCCCATTTCAGGGTTTCAGGAATCGAAGGAGTCGGGGTGACTCACAGCAGGAATTCTGAAATCACGAAACGCAAATTCATGAACTTGAAGAGCCATTTGGGTTAAGTCAATGGTCACGCTGGTGGTCACGAGGAGTAGAGGTTCGTACCTAGTGCTTTTTCGCGCGGGTGTAACTTCCAGAAGGAACTGTGGTTTTATATGCATTGAAGGTTCCAAAGGGAACTAAGGATCCATTTCAGCTCTGGGGAATAGGAAGATCCAAAGACCGGGAATTCAACAGACCCTGCCAAGGTGGGGATTTATGTCGGGTGGTATCAGAGATAAAAACTTTTTTTTTCTATAGAGGGAAGATAGAGGACAGTTGTGATTAAATTTTGCATGGACATATTGAAACAATGCCACCAAGGAGATGTCAAGAGAGACCCATGCCTGATCCAACCGTGGAAAGTAGAATGAGAGAACTCTGTGCTCAATTGGATGCTATGGAGATAGAACAAAGGAGAACACTTGATACTAGATATATCAATGAGGCCAAAAGTAAGAATGAATATGGAGCTGAAGAAGAAGTTGTAGTAGAATATGTTGTAGAGGAACGTCTATTCAAAGTTGTTGCAAGAATAGGGGCCAGAGAAAAAATGGACATCCCAATGTATGAAGGCAACTTATACATTGAGGAGCTACTAGATTGTTTTAGAGCTCTAGATAAGTACTTCAATTATGAAGATATCGAAGAAGATAAGAAAGTTAAGCACGTAGTAACTAGACTGAAAGGGCATGCAACACTGTGGTGGGATGAACTGCGGGCTTACAGGCGTTGCAAAGGAAAACAAAGAATTAAAAGCTGGGACAGGATGGTTGCCAAGATGAAAGCCAAATTCATACCCAGTGATTACCAAATCAATATGTTTCGAAGAATGTAGAATTTGAGAAAGAAAGGGATGACAGTGAAGGAATACACTGAGAAATTTTATAGGTTAAACATCAAAGTTGGTCATCGTGAGAGTGATGATGAAAAATTCGCTAGATACATGAGTGGCCTAAAATATGATATTCGGGATGAGATGAGCATGGTGAAAATCAGGAATGTAGAAGATTCTTATCAAATTGCTTCAAAGGCAGAAGTGAAATTGGCCCGAAAGAAAGTTCAAAGGGGCAGAGGTAGAAGTCAGAGTAGAGGCAAATAAATTACCCAAGACAGAGTATAGAATCCTAAGGATGAAGAAAAGAAACCTCATAACCACCCAGAAAGGGGAGGAAGCTCACAAGGGGGACAGTATGCTGATAGGAACACTTTTACTCAAGCAATAGGAAGAGGAAGAGGCTGAGGAGGTGAAATAAAGTGTTTTGTCTGTGGAAATATCGGACACAAATCTTTTGATTGTATCGATAGAAAAAGGGATGGAGGAGGTGAAGCTCACATTTCAGAAGTGCAAAGGAAAAATGTTGAGGTCGAAGATGCATAAGGTGGAAGATCCTTAATGATGAGGAAAATTCTCTTAAAGCCAGAGAAAGAGATGGAGAATCCAGTCCAGAGGAACAGTTTGTTTAGAACTGCTTGCAAGAGCAAGGATAGGGTATGCAAGGTGATAGTTGACAGTGGAAGCACGGATAATATAGTATCCATAGAGATGGTGGAAAAGATGGAGTTGGAAACAGTTGCACATGCAATCCCATACAAGGTTTTGTGGTTGCAAAAAGGACATCAGGTAACAATCACTAAACAATGTTTAGTTGAATTAAAGATAGGGAGTTATAGAGATGAGATCTTATGTGATGTTATTCCCATGGATGTTTGTCATATTTTGTTGGGAAGGTCGTGGAAATATGAAATAAATGTTATTCATGATGGGAGAAAGAACACATACACCTTGGAGAAGAACGGTAGGATGCATATGTTGCTTCCAATTTAATATAAGAAGGTGAAAGAAGAAACAAGCAATACTATACTTCTCATGAGTGGGAAGGAACTTCTTGATGAAGTCAAAAAAGATGAGGAAATGTAGTTTTCTATGGTGAGAAAACATAGAGTCATCTTGACCAGTACCTTAATAGATGATCTACCTGAGGAGATTCAGGAACTATTGGAGAATTTCACTGATATAGTGGTGGACGATTTACCTTGTTCGTTTCCGCCCATCAGGAGTATAAGCCATCACATTGACCTTATACCAGAAGAGAGTTTACCAAACAAAGAAACATATAGACTGATGTCGTAGGAGAATGAAGAAGTTAAGAGACAAGTCCAGGATTTGATGGACAAAGGGTTGATCAGAGAAAGCTTGAGTCCATTCGTTGTACCAATAGTGTTAAGTCCAAAGAAGGATGGTGGATGGATAATGTGTATGGACTCGAGGGATATAAAAAAATCACCATCAGGTATAGATTTCCTTTACCAAGGATGGATGACTTGATGGATTGCTTGAGTGGGGCAAAGTTTTTTTCAAAAATTGATTTAAGAAGCGGATATCATTGGATTACAATGAGGTAAGGTGATGAATGGAAGGCAACATTCAAGACAAATGAAGGACTGTATGAATGGCTTGTCATGCCATTTGTCTTGACGAATGCACCAAGTAATTTTATGAGGTTGATGAACAAAGTCTTGAAATATTTCATTAGAAAATGTGTAATTGTGTATCTTGATGATATATTGATCTTCAGTAAGACTGAGGAAGAACATTTAAGACATTTAACTCTAGTAATGAGGAGGTTGTAGCAAGAGAAGTTGTTGATAAATCTGAAGAAGTCTTCTTTCATGAAGACAGAACTCATTTTTTTGGGTTTTGTGATCTCTTCGAATGAGTTGAAGATGGATCCTGAAAAGGTAAAAGTAATCAAAGAGTCGCTTTCATTGAGGAATATCTCTGAATTCAAAAGCTTCCATGGACTAGCCAGTTTTTACAGGAAGTTCATCAGAAATTTTAGTGAAATTTGTGCACCAATGATGGAAACAGTCAAGAAGAGACATAAATCTTTTGATTGGACAGAGGAAGCGGAGAAAATTTTCAAGTTGTTAAAGGAGAAGATAACTAGACAACCAATTTTGGTTCTGCCATATTTTAGTAAGACATTTCCAGTGAGATGTAACACAAGTGAATTTGCGATTGGAGCAATCTTAAGTCAAGACAATAGACCGATTGCATACTTCAATGAGAAGATGAACGATGCCAAAAGAAATTATTCCACGTATGATAAGGAGTTTTATGCAGTCATACAAGCATTAAATAAATGGAGGCACTACCTGGTTCCAAAATATTTCATTTTGTATAGAGACAACCAGGCCTTACATTTTATAACCAGATAGGAAAAAATGAACCAAAAACATACAAAATGGGTTGAATTTATGCAGAACTTTACTTTTGTTATAAATCACATTTCTAGAAATGCTAACAAAGTTGTTGATGCATTGAGCAGGAAATGTTTGATTCTGCAGGAGTGTCATGTGAAGACCTTAGGTTTTGATAGCCTTAAGGACATGTACATAAATGATTCATATTTCAAGGACGCTTATGAATCATGTGAGAATCTTGTTCTGAGAGACATAAGCCAATGGATTGAATATTTAATTCAGGATGGATTGTTATTCAAAGAAAATCAGTTGTGTATCCCAAAGAGTTCTATGAGAGAAAACCTTTTGAAGGAAAAGCATAGTGGAGGATTGGTTGGATATTTAGTCCATGATAAAACATTTGTGCAATTGAACAGTTTGTATTATTGGCCAGGGATGAGGATGGATGTCAAGAAGTTTGTGAACAGATGTAGAATTTGCCAACATGCAAAGGGGAAAAGACAAAATACAGGGTTATATCAACCATTTCCAATACCAGCGAGGTCGTGGGATGCGGTAAGAATGGATTTACTGTTAGGACTACCAAGGACATAGAGAGGTTGTGATTCCATATTCGTGGTAGTTGAAAGATTCTAAAAAATGGCACATTTCATTCCATTTCAGAAAACTAGTGATGCACCACACATTACAAATATGTTTTTCAAAGAAGTTGTTCGACTTCATGGTTTACCCAAGAGTATTGTTTTGGATCGAGATACCAAATTTGTTGGTCATTTCTAGAGGACACTATGGAAAAAGATGGGGGAAATTTTATCTTTTAGCTCAGTATATCACCCTTATAAGGATGGACAGACTAAGGTAGTAAATCAAACTTTGGGAGACTTATTGAGGAGTTTGGTAGATGAACACCATAGTCAGTGGGATCAGATTATGCATCAAGCGGAATTTGCATATAATGACTCACCAAATAGAAGTAGAGGATAGAGTCCATTCCAGATAATCTATGGAATGCAACCAAGATGAGTATCTGAGTTGAGAGACTTATAGCAAAATGAGTTCAGGAGTGCTGGAATGAAAGATTTTGCAGCAGAGATGCAGGAGCTCCACAGTAAAATTAAAGAGCAGTTGCAAAATTCCAACCAGGAATACAAGTGCAGAGAAGATCAACACAAAAGAGATCTTCAATTCGAAGTGGGATATTTGGTCTTAGCACATCTAAGAAAATAAATATTCCCAAGGGGAACGTATAATAAGCTAAATATGAAAAAGATAGGACCTTGTAAAATTTTGAGAAAATTTGAGGCAAATGCTTATGAAGTAGAATTGCCAGATGATGTGGGCATACCACCCATATTCAACATAGCAGATATGTATCCTTATAGAGAAAATGAATTGAGAGGGGAAGAGAATTAAAAGAAAGTTCATTGGGTCAAATAGATGTTTGTAGCTGAAAAGTCGTAGATGGAAAAGATCATTGATTAGAGAGTTGGTAAGAATACCCGGAGGAAGACATATTTTGAATATTTGGTAAAGTGGAAAGGACACCCGATTGAGGATGCCAGTTGGGAAAATGAAGAGGATATCTAGAAACATGGATAGCCGGTGTAGGATCTCATGGACAAGTGTCGATCAATTTTTCAGCTAGAGGAGTATGATGTAGGAGCATCATCAGAAAGCGCAAGTGGAGGAAATATGGATATGCACCAGTGTGCATTTTGAAGACGTTTTGAAATTTAAAAGATGAAACATTAATGTAGTAGCTGGGAGGGCGTAATTGTTCTTAAATGTTTTGGGAAATTGTAACGCAGATCTTGAGCGTTTGCTCTCATCTATCAGTTGGAGGCATTTAATGTAATAAATTTAAAGTAGTTGTAGACTTTAATTTTGATAAGATAGCTTAGAGTTGTAGGAGGGAAAACTCAAAAAATCTCCCTCGTAGATGTGTTGTATGAGGAAAATTCTCTCAATTGTAAGAGTAGAAGAAAAAAGAGAAAGAGAGCATAGGAGAGAAGAGAAGATAGATTGTAGAAGTCATTTGAGAAGATATTTGTTGCTATAGAAACCATGTACATAATCACTTGAATTAATATAATAATGCTTTGATTCAATATCATAGTGTTCTTATGGTTATTGTTTGCATCTATTGAATGGTATGTTTATAGTTTGCATATATTCTCTGTTATGCATTTGTTTCAATGCTTTATGTGTATGATTTCATTTTGAATGTATGAATTCTCTGAGAGGGAGAGTATAAGTTTCAATTTCTTCTCATCCTGAGAATTCCTACAAGGAGTGCAATGAAATTCCGCAAGGAGTGCGTTGACGAGATTCTAGGTTTTACCTCAGAAAATCTCAGGAGAGATAGAGTTGTTCTTATACCAACAAGAAGTGAAAATATAGCACAGATCCGTGCAAGGTGTGCGCAAGCCAGGTTGAAGTCTTAAACTTTTCCAACCAAGTGACTGGTTGAAGAACTTCTATCGCAAGGAGTGTGCCTAGTTGGAGTGTTCAAATAATCAAATATTATTGTGAAAGTCGCAAGGAGTGTGTGCAAGAGTCCCTTAGAATCCTTGATTTTGCAGCAAGAATCAAGCTCAAGAGGGATAGATACTTGGAAAGTTCAAAGGGAAGATGAGGTTTGAAGTCACCTCGCAGAAACCAATATCAGGAGGAAGGACACCAAGTTATTTGGCCACGATTCTTTAAGAACCTGAACGAACAGTTGAAATTCTTTGAGGGAGAAACACCAATTTTTCGTAGACCACTGGATCTAGTAGATAAGAGGAGAGGATAAGACCGAGTGTATTCCAACACTCGCAATCTCAGGAGAGATAACAGGCGTGAGATCCTGAGGAGTGTGAGCCATCGATTGGCCACTCCGAAATATCGGCATTTTGGGAGTTGAGATTGTGGAGGAAAATGACTACCCGGAAGTTGTGAGTTGCGAAGTCCCAACTTCACGAAACAAGAATTTGAACCGTCAGATCATAGGAGGTTTAGGATCGTTGATCTGTGGTAAATAATTTGTGAGTTTGAACTTTTGGAAAAAGGGAGAAGAGTTGCATCGCGACCTCATGAGTTTCAAAATCGCGACGTGCTCGGAGGTGAGGCCCTAGGATTTTCCTGGAGGTCATATGGTGGAAGCATAAGGGGGTATCTAAGGACCGTTATCCCATTTCAAGGTTTTGGGAATCGGAGGAGTCGGGGTGTCTCGCAGAAGGAATCCCAAAATCAGAAAACGCGAAGTCGTGAACTTGAAGAGCCATTTGGGTTAAGTCAGTGGTCATGCCAATGGTCACGAGGAGTAGAGTTTCACACCTAGTTCTTGTTCATGCAGGCGTAACTTCCATAAGGACCTGTGGTTTTATATGCATTGAAGGTTCAAGAGGGAACTAAGGAGCCATTTCAGCTCTGGGGAATAGGAAGATCCAAAGACCGGGAGGTCAGCGGACCTTGCCGAGGTGGGGGTTTGCGTCACATCTATTCTTACTCAAAGGAATACCAAGGGTGAATAAATCCCTATCATTTTCATGAAAAAAACCTCCATGATTATGAATTGAGATAGTCATAACTAGAAAAGAAATCCTTGGATCTTGTAAAAGTGGTGGCACACTTTCGAATGTACATACTAAATTCTCATGTTATTGTTTATGTTCCATCATCGCTAGTGAATATGCTTCTGAATCAACAATTGGGAGAAGGGAAATGGGATAACTGGCTGACAAAGATACAAGAATATGATATTGAAATTAATCCTTTTAAGGTTGTCAAAGGACACGGTTTATGAAATCTCATCATGAATAGTGATTATGTGGATGGAATGATTTCAATTTTAGTAGGAGAACCATTGGATGATTCAGAATGGTACAGAGACATTATATTCTACTTGAGGTCTGGGCAGTTTCCTGACACCGTCAACCCTAAGGAGCGAAGAACATTGAATATGAAGGAAAATCAATATGTGTTCATTGTTTATATACTGTTCAGGAGGAATTATGATGGTATACTAATGATATGAATTGATGAAAACCAATCCCAAGAACTAATGAGAGAATTCCATGAAGGAATATGTGGTGGACACTTTGCACCTAATGCCACTGCCCATAATATAATAAGAGTTGGATTTTATTGGCCATTAATCTTTAGAGACTCATATGCCACAATAAGGAAGGGTGTATCATGCCAGCAATTTTCAAGGAAAATGAAGATATATGCGATGTTGTTATAACCCATAATTGTAGAACAACCATTTTCTCAATGGGTGCTTGATGTCGTCGGGCCAATAAATCCAAAGTCAAGAAAGGGACACATGTACATTCTGACCGCTATAGATTATTTTACAAAGGGACCAGAGGTCATGGCATTAAAAAGGATTGATTATGAAGAGTTAATCAAGTTACTCAAATATAATATTTTGTCAATATTTAGTGTCTCAGATAAATTTATCATTAATAATGGTTCGATTTTCATCGGTTTTAAGTTTATAGAGTTCTGTGGATAATATGGAATTATCATGGGTCAATAATCAAATTATTATCCACAAGGAAATGGTCTTGCAAAATCCACCAATTAGACACTCATTCATATATTAAATAAAACTATTGAAAAGAACCAAAGGAATTGGCATCTGAAGTTGAATGATGCATTGTGGGAAAGTAGAACAACTCCAAAAAACAACACTGGGATGTCCCCATATACATTGGTTTATGGGAAAGAAGAAAAAATTCCAATTAGGCTCGAACTCAATGCCTTGACTTTCATGGTTAATACGGAAGATACAGAAGATAGTTCACCTATCCAAAGGAGGATCAACAAGTTGTTGAAATTGGAAGAAGAACGAAGCAAAGCCCTGAATCGAACTTCTCAGAGACAACAAAGTATCAAAATATATTTTGATCAGAGTGCAACTGTAAATAATTTTCATAAGGGAGAACTGGTGTTACTATGGAACAAGGCCAAGGAGAAACCATCGATGCATACAGAGTTCGAAGCGCTCTGGATTGGACCATACATTGTTGAAAATATCCTAGGTTTTAATTCCTATATGCTCCAAGACATGAAGCATAAAATATTAATGCTTCCTATCAATGGGAAACATTTGAAAGGTTTATTCACCTAAAACTTTCTCATTTTCCTTGTACATAAATTTATTTTCCAGTTTGTATATTCTTACCTTTGAATCCATAGCCCAATGGACAAAATCACCTGGTAATAAAGATTTTGGATTCTTGACAACCCGTAGGGGGTTATCATCCCACAGTTTGAGCCAGTTGTTGAGTTCAATTCCTGCTTCCGAATTTTACCTCCCATTTCTATTTTCCCAACTTCTTTTTTCCATTTATTTTCCCTCTTCTATACCTACCCTCACTTCCCCTTTTCTTTCATCCGGTCTCTTTTCCCTGTCTAGTTACTATACTTATTCATTTTTCAAAATGTCGGGTTCGTAGGTTGGCGGACTCACAGATCTTCATCTCCATCCATATTCCCATATCATGAGTCTGACTGACCGCCGTATTATTCTATACTTAACCGTTTTTGTAGTCATGAGTTAAAGATTTTATATTCCAAGTTCCACGATATCCATTTTGCACCCAATGATCTGTGATCTACATTATGACCTTCAGACTTGTCATGGGTACAGAGCTCCTAAATATTTCATTTCTCGTGTATCCAGGTCCAACCAACTGCTCCTAACACTTATCTTATTTTCTATCATTCGCAACCGTGGGTTTGCGAGTTCCTGGGTTGAAGGGTTCACAAAATTTCTCAAATCCTAATTGCTCTTGTTCGTCCCCCACCACCTTCATGATTTTCCCAATACACATTTAGTATGGTTTAATGCTAATAACTCATCATGAAGGTTCCATAAAGATCGCCATTAATAAGCGAAGGGCTCAAGGAAATTTCTCATTAAACTACATTAAAGCATGATTTGTGGAAGATTATATTATTGTTATCTCTCTCAAGCACTCATTGCAAACATTATCTAGATTAAAGGAACACTCTCATCAACTTATGGCCACAGTAGCTCGACAACAGTTCTGCAGTGATACCTTGAATATTTTTGGACGTGGGGACCATAACTTTCAGTGGTCTACAGTGTATTCTTACTATTCATCCCCTTCTACTCAGAAGGAAGTGATCTGGACATACAAAATTACTCGTATAGGGTGTGTCCCAGAGGTTTTCGAATGCAAGGAATTGGTTGCATGGTGCATTGAGAAATACATATCGAGTCAGTGGATTATTCAACTTCAAGACCATTCTCCCATCTCTCTTTCACCTCAAGTGTTTCGTAAGATGTTGAATCTCCCTAAGCCAACACTTACATTCAAAGGAGAGGATTACAAGGATTTCCTGAAAAAACACGACAACGGCCTGGACCGCTTTCCTGAGTTCTTGGAGAAACTCACGGTTGTCCCTGAAGACATTACCAGGTTGCATGTCGACTCGTTCAAAAACCCCTTTTGGGAAATTGCTTGGTTGTTCACTAGGGTGACATGCCAAGAAAGTACCACCAACATTTCCCATGTGATTCTTTATATCTTATATTTTACAGTCAAAGAGCAAGCTATTTTCGATTGGGGAAAACTAATTTCCATTGAAATATCCTCCCAATTGTCACACTACAAAAAAGACAAGAAATTATTTATGGCTTCTTATTTGGTGTTTGTCATAACATATTGCTATTATTTTCCATAATTGTCTATCTGTAACAGGGTGAACTATGAACTTGACCCAGTTATCTTCTGGTACCAAGTGTTGTGGAGACACAAAGCTTCTTTCCATTTCTATTAAGTTTCCAATGATTTTTTTTCGGTCTTCAAAGGATTATTGTTTGGAAAAGATACCCCCAGAATATTAGACCAGGAAAATAAATTCCTGGATAAAAAGGGGACGTTTGAGAAAATGGAAAATCACAATGTTATCAGGATTTTTGATTCTAAGGAAAATACCTCCTTTCTTACATGCCATTATCTGATAAAATGTTTATTATGGAAGTCGCAAGGCAGTATAATTTCTAGCTGCACTTTTTCTATGAGAAACCGAAAAATAAATTCATACCCTTGGCTTGGAAAATTGGGGACTTTATATTCAGGAATATAAACAAAATTGATGAATTTGCAAACCACTTCCACAATCTGAATTTGAAATATGTTGAAAATATAAAAGGGTTTGACCCTAACGAAATTTTTGTGGAACATATGTTGGTAGTAGGATTAATCAATTAATTTATTCATATTGTTCAAAGTGAAGAAGAAAATAATAACTTAGGCACTCCTGCTCATAATGTTGGTGACTTGGAGACAATACTTAGTACTAATGACTTTTACAAGCAGAAAGGAAAGGATCCCAATGAGAAGAGTGCCCAATCCCCAATTTTCACTCCTAAAACTACCACATCTCAGAGAAATGTTCCAATGGCCTACCCAACTAGGAAAGTTACCAACACTAGTTCCACCAACGAAGGAGAAAAGAATCCCCCATTGGGAACAATCGATATATTGCACAAGCTTCCTCTGAGAAAAAAGAGGAAAAATGTTGTGGAAGAGGAAGAAGACCACCGCATATAAAGTGACATTAAAAAATTCTCCCTTTAAGATATGGAGCTTGAGGCGGGTATCAAGAAAATGTTTCCCACAATGGATCAGCCAGGGAATGTGACCCATCATAATTAATCATTGGAAATCATTGAGAATGAGACCTTCAATGAGGAAGAGTCATTTTATTTTTAGAGTGTTGTCTTTGATAGGGAATCCAAGAAATTAATTATTGATAAAGGTGATATGAAGAATAAGAAAGGAAAATATCGTTCATAGGTTGACCTAAGATATATGCGGCCTTCCCAGATTTCTAGAATTCATAGAGCAATCGGGGATGTTATGGATGACTTCTGAAATAAAGGAACAAGGAACTAGAATACACCTTAATGCCTCTTCCACTTATTTCCAGTCCTTTGACAATAGTCAGACCCACCACATGAGATGCTAAATTAAAAGGATCCTCAAGCCTACTTACATCAACCAGGAGCTATCTGGAAAGAAATATTAAGAAAATAATGGCATTGATCACAGAGGCGTGGGAAACTTCAAAAAACATTGCTTCTTTTGGATCAAGGGCGCATGCCTTCCACGAGTATTTGCAAGCCGACCTGAAAAATGAAGAAGGTTTTTACCTTGATGTTGTACCACCCTTTGGAAAAATAGTTTCCAACATGACAAAACTAAGGAGAAGAGAGGAGATAGACTTAGTCGAGAGTACTAACAAAGTACAAGACCCCAAACTAATTCAAAACTCGATATTCCTCACAAAGAAACAATTTGAAGAACAAGTTGAGATTTTTAAAGGGTTGTCAATTGAAAAGTTCTATGGTATACTTGAATATGATGATGATGACATAATCAATTGTCTAGTGGACTAGTCCGTGAAAAATCAAGACATTGAAGAAGCATTACATCGAATTTCCCTTGATCTGAGAGATTTGAAGGGTAAGTTGTTCAACATCAAAATCCGGCATGAAATCAACGTGGCACCAATGAAAATTTATATTGATGAATGGTTCAAGAAATCTATCGACAAATTTGTTGGAAATACTAGAACAACTGAGAGGGGGGGGGTGAATCAGTTTTTTATAAGCTTAAACAATTTTATTCCTTTTAAACAATTATTAAGATTTCTTCATGTGTCATCAACCAATCATATAACATATGGACAGTAAGAGTAAAGATCATCAGTCACACATAAGATACACACAGAGACAGATTTTCACGAGGAAACCCATAAAGGGAGAAAACC
>ML800962.1:43547-59592 GCA_009831015.1 Picea engelmannii | reverse complement strand
ATTGGCAAGGCCATTGAGGATTCTATCACTTGGGTTTTCATTGCAGGGCCTTGGACATCAAATCTAGTGCTTTCTGAGACAGTTTTATGGCTCAGATTATTTCTTGAGCAGTGGGGCGAATTGAAGAGAAGGAGGGCATTTTTTAGATCTAGATCTAGTCCGTTTGGAGGGGTTACACTTCAGATCTGACCCTGAGACTTTACCTAGTGACTTGAAGTGTCCCGATCTATATTTATGGAGAGTTTCAGAGCATTTGGAAGCCTCCTTCAGTAGGGTTGAATTATCTAGGGTTGCAGTCACCCAGTGGGGTGCACTATTCAGTAGGGAATTTCGGATCTATAGAGATTGAGAGGGATATTGGAGATTCGGGCACCTGGGTTATTCTTACCATCACCCGATCTATCAGTTGGCATATTTCTTAGGGTGATTGGACACTTTTGGCAGTAGGGACGAGTTATTGAGGGTTTCAGCCTTCTATTGGAGCATGACATTCTTCTCCTGGAGAGTTTGGCATTCAGATCTTCTTGTATTGATCTTCATTTCTTATTCAGCCTTTGGAGGCATCTTTTGTATTAGCGGGAGCATTTTGTAGCAGCTCTTATCTATTGTATATCTTCTTGGCCATCTGTTGAGCATTCCAGATCGTCATCTTCATTGTAGCAGGTTTCTCTATTTTATGAATAAAGAAGAATTGAGATGTTTTGGCTTGTCTATCTTATTACATATGGTTGAGGTATGTTCCATGGTTATCTCTTTCTATTATTTGTTGCATACACACATATAAACGCATCTAAAAAGTAGATCAGCAAAGTGTTTGACAAAATACCTCACTCAGAAAAAGTTTTAAAAAGACACCAAAACAGTGATGATCCTTGCATAATGGCTTGGGATCATTATAGTGGGAACACACATAATAATGATGTGCAGTGAAAATCTTGTGATAGGGAAAATTCAGCACTACGCGACAAGATATTGGTGTGGTGGTACGCGCGCTAAATTTCGGCGCCGCGCGGAAAAATGTTAGTGTGCGGGTGTGCACGCTAAATTTTGGCACCGCATGGAAAAATGTTGGTGTACATGAACACGCGATAAATTTAGCATTGCGCGATGTGCACACACATAATAATGACACGCGTGGTGTGCGCAATGTTGGCAGAGTGCAGAGGAGTTTTGTTGGTGCACGCACAATGTGGGTATATGTTGTCACGCGACAGTTTAGTCAGTGGTGCACGCAGAGTTTTGGTGTGCGGTGGAGACGTACTAAACTCTGGCATGGTGTAGCGCATAGAGTGAAATTCACTCGGAATATCAACGCACAATACAAAAACTGCGCACAATAGGTAATAGTGCAAGAACCAAAACTACGCGCGGTGGATATTGGCGCGTGACACAAAAGTAGTGCGCAGTTATTGGCGCGACAGAGAAGTGATACACAGTGGTTTTAAAGTGCGTGAAGCATGATTTACCTTATGTTGTTGTTGTGCATGGTTAATATGGGATTACAGGTTTAAATTTGTGTGCGCGGAGTTGTTTGAAGGGTGAACAACAGCAGAAAATTAATGATTTTCTGCGACATTTTATATCATTTGAACGTCAACTTTTTGCAGCGTGTTTTTGAGGGCCTTAAGAGCATTTTTAGCAACTTAAAAACCACGAGACAAAGGTGTACCAAAGGTACACTCTGTCTCTACAACTTAAATAAAATATCCCAGAGAGAGATTTCTAATGGTATAAATCGTTCATCAAACAGAGCTATTATGAGAAAGTTACAACACAAACAGTGAAGGGTAAATTTTAAGACCCATCTAACTTCAAAGAGCCATAACTTTATGCTCTGGAATCAGATTGAGGTACAAGAGTAGTGAATGGAAATATATTGAACCATAGAAGACACTCCAAGAGATGAATTAAATTTATGGGCATGTCAAAAGTGTTTAATATGGAAAATAAGGTACCTGTAGCATATCAGTTACAATATGGTATTTTGGTCTGGAATTTCAATAGGTTGCAACTAGCATCCCAGAACCCAGAAAGAGATGAAATTTGGACAGAGTGTCCATAATATGTATAGGATGAAACCCATTGATATCCTACAAAAACAAAATCCAAAGGAGTAGATGAAAAAATGCATAATTACATCGCAGAGTTGCGCCAAGTTGAAAAATGAACAGAAGAATTAATGGGAAAATTTCAAATAGTCATAACTTTCTGCTCAAGACTCGGAATTGAGAATGGGAGTAGGTGTTGGAAAGGTATTGGAAAGTGGAACATAATTATCTACCCAAAAAATTGATCTAAACATTGATTTTTTCAGAAAATCAGAAGAAATAATTCTAATATATATTATTGAACCAGATGGTTCATATTTTCATGAAATTGTTGAAGCAGTTAGCCTAACAAAGTTTTGTTGGTTGCACATTTTGCAGAATTAACAACAATAGATCAGATCAAGATCAGCATAGATTCCAAAGGAATGGAAGAGGCACAGGGGACTTACACTCAGGAGGATGAGATTAGAGGGATGGATGTCCATTTGGGCATTGAAGGAACAAACTCCAATGGACATGGAGATGAAAGGAATGAAAACATGAATATGGAAGAGACCATTAAAATTTGCAGAAGGATTTCCAAAGCCATAAAGCTGATAATGAAAGGATTATGAGAGCCAAGGAGAAACAGGATGACTTCAACATGAAGTTATTGGAGATCTTGAATAGAATATAAAAAAAATTGGATAAGGAGAGTGGCTCAAGCAAATCAGGAAGTCATAGGCCTTCTGATGAGAAAAGAAGAGACATAAGTGTTAGTAGACATCACCACCACTCCCCGAGGCATTCTAATAAGAGATCACAAAGCAGATCAATTCCATCCCCTGTCAAGAATAAAAAGAGGTCTGGGGTGGATGAGCTACGAGGAGAAATGAACAAAATCAAACCTCCTACATTTGATGGTGAGCACAAGAAGGATGAAGATGCAGAGACATGGTTGTTGGGCATGATAAAGTATTTTTAATTGCATAATTATTCTTCTCATGCAAAAGGTAGAATTTCTATCTATCAAATTAATGGAAAGGCATCCATGTGGTGGGATTAACTTGTGCAGGTGAAACACATTAAAGAGAAAAGTGTTACTTGGAGGGAATTCAAGAAGTATTTTGAGAATAAATACTTGACTAAGAGATATTATGACAAGAAAATGAAAGAGTTATTTGAACCCAAGCTTGGGAGTATGACCATAGATAAGTATGAAAGAAGGTTTTTAGAACTGTTGAAGTATGTCTCTTTCATCAAGGATGAGACAGTTAAGATTCAAATGTATTTGAGTGGATTTCCATCATTTATCAGTGATAAAATATAGACTTATGATGATCCAAAGACATTGGAGGAGACCATAAGGCGAGATAAATGCCTATATGATAAAAAAAAATCAAGGCAAACTTTCCAAAAAGCTTGGGAAGACAAAAATAAATTCAAGGTGGATCAGAGGAAGAAGGGATCTAAGCCACCATTCTTCATAAATAATCCATAGGGAGAGAAAAATCCTACAGAACCCAGAACAATTGAAACAGGGGGTCAAAGGCCAAGGCAGCCACCTATTCAATGTTGGATTTGTAAAGGAGATCACATGTTCAGAGATTTTCCTCACAGAGGTGAAAAAGGGAGAACTGTTCACAATGTACAACAAGCTGAAATAGTGGAGGACATGGGCATAAATGTACCAAGGATCTATGCATCCTTGGACAACAAGAAAGAAAAGTATCAATCACATATGATTGAAGTGGAAGGTATGATCAACAACCAAACCATTTCTTTTTTAATTTATTTAGGAGCTAGTCATAGTTATATAGATCCTAAGATGGTGGAAAGTTTGCATTTGCCAAGAAGCAAGCATGGGAAATCTTGGTTAGTGAAATTGGCTACAGGAGCCAAAAGAAAAGTTAATGAGATGGTTAAGTCATGTCTTATGGACATGAATGGACTAAACACCAGGGCAGATTTTAACATCTTGCTTGGATGAGGAAGGGACCCTAAGGAAGGTGCATGGAATTCCCAAGGAAGTAACCATCCGAGAAATTTCAGCATTGCAACTAAAGAAATGTTACAGAAAAGGGTATCAAATATTTGCAGCTCATATGGAAGAGACACCTAATTATAAGGTGCCAAATTTGGAATATTATGCAGTCTTGGAAAATTTTTAAGATGTGTTCAAGGAGATACCAGGACTACCCCCAAAGAGAGATATTGATTTCTCTATAAATTCAATGCCTAGAGCATCTCCAGTGTCAAAGACTCCTTACAGAATGAGTACACCAGAGTTGGAGTTAAAAATGAAGCTTGAAGAACTTCTGAAGAAGGGGTATATATGCCCAAGTGTGTCACCTTGGGGTGCCCCAATCTTGTTTGTAAATAAAAAGGATGGAACATTAATATTGTGCATTGATTTCAGATAGTTGAATAAAGTGACTGTTAAGAACAAGTATCATTTGCCAAGGATTGATGATCTTTTTTATCAATTGAAGGATGCAAAGATCTTTTCAAAGATAGATCTTAGGTCAAGATACCATCAGGTAAGAATTAAAGAGGAAGATATCGGCAAGACCTCCTTCAGGACAAGGTATGGTCATTATGAATTCACAATGGTGCCATTTGGGTTGTCAAATGCACCAGTTGTTTTCATGTGCTTATGAATGGTGTTTTTCGAGAATATTTAGACAAGTTTGTCATTGTCTTTTTGGATGACATTCTTATATATTCTAATTCATAGGAAGAGCATGAATATCATTTTAGGATGTTGTTGCAAGTATTAAGTGAGCATCGGTTGTATGCCAAATTGAGCAAGTGCTCATTTTATCAAAAGAAAATTCATTATTTGGGGCATATCATTTCAAAGGATGGGATAGTAGTGGATCGTGAGAATATAGAAGCCATTAGAGAATGGTCAGCACCAAAGAATGTGACAGAGGTCAGATCATTCATGGCCCTTGCAGGCTACTACATGATATTTATTGAAGGATTCTCAAAGATTGCACACCCAATCACTTCCTTGCAAAGAAAGGGTGTGACGTTTTAGTGGACATTGGATTGTGAAAAGAGTTTCCAACACTTGAAGAAGTTATTAACAAGTTCTCCAATACTAAGGATTGCAAACCTAAATGAATACTTCATTGTATGCACAGATGCATGTAAAGAGGGACTTGGTGGGATCCTCGGTCAAAATGGGTTTGTTATATGTTATGAATCAAGGAAGTTGAAGGAGCATGACAAGCACTATGCCACTCATGATTTGGAGTTGGCAGCCATAGTGCATGCCTTGAGGAAATGGAGACACTGCCTCATGGGGAAAAGGTTTGAGCTAAGAACAGACCATAATGGTCTGAAATATTTATTTGATCAGCCAACTCTAAATGCTAGGCAAAGTAGATGGTTAGAGTTTCTAAGTGAATATGACTTTGATATAAAACATATCAAGGGAAAAGAGAACAAAGTGGTCGATGCACTCAGCAGGAGAGTGCATGAATTGCATGCTATAGCCATTAGCATGTACCAATCAGATTTGAAATACAGAATTATAGAGGTTGCCAAATCAAATTTGCAATACAAGGAATTAGTGGCAAAATTACAGCAAGGTATTTTGCAGCATAAAATTGAAGAATATAAGCTAGATAATGATGAAACTCTCATGTAAAGGGGCATAATTTATGTACCAAATTCTCAAGAATTGAAAAATCTAATATTGATAGAAATGCATAATGTGCCTTATGTTGGGCACCCAGGATATCAGAAAATTATTACAATTGTCAAGAGCCAATATTATTGGCCAGGCATGAAGAAAGAGGTTGTTGATTTTATTGCCAGATGTTTGGAATGTCAAAAAGTAAAGGTTGATCATAGACACCCAGCTGGTTTGCTATAGCCATTACCCATTCCTGAGTGGAAATGGGAAGTTGTAACAATGGATTTCATCACCAAGCTGCCCAGAACAAACAAGCAGCATAATTCTATCATGGTAGTGGTAGATAAGCTTACAAAAGCTGCCCGTTTTGTTCCAGTTAAGCTCACTCACAAGGCAGCCAACATTGTTGATGTTTATATGAAAGAAATTGCTAGATTACATGGCATACCCAAAACAATTGTGTCTGACAGAGATCCAAAATTTACCTCAAAATTTTGGAAGGGATTATTTAATGGATTTGGAACAAATTTGAATTTTAGTACAACTTATCATCCTGAATCAGATGGGAAAATAGAGAGAGTGAATCAAGTGATTGAAGATATGTTGAGGATGTATGTGATGGATAAACCATCAAAATGGGAAGACTACCTACACTTGGTAGAGTTTGCTTATAACAATGGGTACCAAGCATCTCTAAAGATGAGCCCATTTGAGGCACTCTATGGCAGAAAGTGAAACACACCAGTAAGTTGGGATAACCCAGCAGACAGAGCAGTGGTTGGGCCAGATTTGCTCAGGGAAATGGAGGAGCAAATGATAAAAATAAAACAAAATTTAAAGGTTGCCCAAGACAAGTAGAAAAGTTATACTGATAAGGGTAGAAATCATAGGGAATTTAAAGTGGGTGATCATTTATTCTTGAAAGTGAGAGCCAACAAAAGTTCCCTGAAGTTGGGAAATTGTTCAAAGTTGGCAGCTCGCTATTCTGGGTCGTTTGAAATCCTAGAGAGGATTGGTCCAGTAGCTTATATGATTGCATTGCCTACATCTATGTATGTTCATAATGTATTCCATGTATCATTACTCAAGAAATATATACCTGATTCTAATCATGTTATTGATTGGAATGTGATTCAGGTGGAGCAAGAAGGCGCTTTTCAAGTGCATCCGGTATGCATTCTTGACCAAAAAATCAAACAACTCCAGAATCGAGCCATAGGTCTTGTAATGGTCCAATGGACCTGGTACAGGACTAAGGACACTACTTGGGAGCATGAGGATGCAATGCGGGCAGAATACCCGCATCTTTTTGAGGATTTTTGAAATTTTGTTGTATATGGGTACATGATGCACTGAGGAAAGTGCATAAATAAGGGGAGGGGATTATAATATCCCTAGGCCGAACCCAATTGTAATGTAAATGAAAATGTACTTAAGCTAGTGCGTTGTTTGATATCATATTTTGTATGCACATTTCATGGCATAGTGCGCGCAAGTACTGCGTAGTAAAATGAGGAAGTTTGCACATTCTAGGATATCGTGCGCAACATCTTAAGTGTGTGCGATTGTGAGGCCAGTGAGCCCTTGTTATATGTTATGTTTTATAGGATAGTGAGCCAGTTATTATAAGCTAGGATGCTTATGTTTTGATTAGGCCGAAGAGCCTAGATGTTAAAGGCCAGTGCGCCTGCTTTTGTACATGTCTCATAATTAATATAAAATACATCATTGTGCGCAGACCGACCACAATAAAAGAGATGGGGGACTAAACTCCACTAGTTAAGGAAAGGGAGGGGCCTAAAAGTTAAGGAAAGTGGCTAAGTAGGGATCTTAAGCCAAGAAGGAATATTATATTAGTATTTCCTAAAGCATAAAGTATGAATAATTATTTTATCCTAAGTTCCAAAGTTGGGGACAAGTGGGCCAAAGTAGCTCCCAACATGACAAGTGTCAAGTTGGGGACATGCATACATATTGTTGGGGCTTGGTTCATTTCCGATCATCTTTTTCGATCATTCCTTCCATCATGGAGTCAGCCAGTCAATCATCTAGGAGAATGCACAAACCCATTGAGCCACCTTTTGCATCTTCATGAATGTACCTGAACTTGTATCCATAGCCATTTTGTGTTGGTGTATTTGGTTAGCTTGGGAGCTGGACTGAAGAAGCAGGTTGTCAGGCCCGTGGGATATTGAAGAGGTGGGTTTTCAGGCCCATGGGATATTGAAGAGGCGGTTTGTCAATCCCGTGAGCAATTCTCTAAGTGAGAGAATTGCTAGGAATTGATTTCCTGAAGGTGCTAAACTGCAGCCATAGTGCTCTGAGACTTCCTGTTCGGCTTGTTGCTGAAGCTTGGAAAGGAAGTGGGGCAGCTGAAGGAATGTTGAGCAGAGAAGGGGCACACTTCCTGGGTCAGAACAACATGTGGGGAATGAGGGATTGTAGGTTTTTAGTTTGAATTGGCACCTAAGACAGAGTATTTCCTGTTGTCTATGAGCCTTTATCCTGGTTACCAATCCCTTTACCCGGGTGGAGTTTAGTCCCATCTCGAGGGTGACTCACTGTTGAGAGTGATGAACTGTGTGGTCTAAGTCTGGGATGTTCGTGGAAGGTTTGAACATAGTTTGTGACATTATTACCAAGATAAGTGCCAATTGTGTGATAAATCTACATGTTGCATTGTTATTTACGTGCTTATTTTTATGGGTTATCATATGTGTCGTTATAACTAAGTTTATTTTATGGGTATTTCCTGTATATGGTGCATGTATACATTTATTGTTATTTCAGTATGAATCTATTCATTTACATACATATTTGTGTGTTTACATTTTTATATATAAAGCTTCCACAAGAGTTTTGAGTGTGTATATTTTAATTGCATGCAGTAAGAAAATTTCGTGTGGCATAGCTCAATATAATGCTAGGCATGTTACAATATGTTCCACAGAGAGAACAATAAGAGTTCTCTGGCTTAGCGTGGCCTGGAATGGATGGTCGAGGATGTTACACCTCCCAACAAGTAGTGACGAAACTTCTGCAGAGCGTACACCATGGCTAAACCTTCTCTCTCAGTGGTGGTGTAATTTATGTCAGTTGTTGAGAGCTTCCTGCTAGCAAAGGCTAACGGGTGGTCAATATCTCCTACTCTTGGTTGTTCTAATACTACTCCTAGTGAAATAGAAGAGGCATCGACATGCACCTAAAATTTCTTGCTCCAATCTGGGAAAACTAGAATAGGCGCAGTAACCATTTTTTGTTTCAGTGTGTCGAAGCTCTGCTGACATTCTTCTATCCATTGAAACTGAAAATATTTCTTCGGAAGCTTCTCCATAGGTGTTTTAATCTGTGCATTGCCCTTAATGAACTTCATGTAGTATCCAGTATGTCCCAGCACAGTGAACAATTGTCTAACTGAAGTAGGAGGGGGTAGATCAATAATAATGGCAATCTTGGACGGATCTACTAGCAACCCCTTCTTACACACAATGTGGCCCAGTAGCACTCCAAAGGGTGAAAATAAGATGCACTTCTTTAGATTCAGGGAAATATGACATTTCTTGCACTTATCCAACATTAGTCTTAAACATTCAATATGATTTTTTAATAAGCTAAAAAAAGTCCAATCATCAAAATAGGCTTCCAAAATTTTATGTAAAAACTCCATGAATGCTTCGACCACCACCCTGGAAAAGATTGATGATGCATTCTTCAATCTGAAAGGCATCACTGTATACTGGTAGGAACCCCATTCTGTTGGAAATGTGGTCTTATGGCAATCTTCCTTGGCAATCTTGATCTAGTGATAACATGAAAATCCATCTGTAAAGGAATATACCTCATGTCCTCCTACTTTATCTAACACTTCGTCTATAAATGGTGTAGGGAATGGGTCATGCAAACATGCATCATTTAGCTTCCTGAGGTCTACACAAATCTTGATCTCTCTTGTCTTCTTATCTTGTACCACCATAGGACTAATCCCCTCTGACTCTTCATAGGTTCTATGATTCCTGCTTCCAGCATTCTGTCTAATTCAATCTTCACTTTCTCCTTATATTTAGGATTCAATCTGTAGGGTCTCTGCTTGACTGGTCTTGCATCTAGTTTCAAGGGGATATTCATCTCTCTCATGGGCCCTTTTATGCCCTTCATATCAGTGAACTTAGTTGGGAACAAGTCCTGATATTCATGTAGTAATTTTGTGATCTTATCAATGGTGGCATCATCCTATTAATCCCAAACATTAGCAAGCTTGGGTGCTTGCTCTGTTCCAATATTAACTTTCTTGATTTTTATCGGTTGTCCAATGAAAGGTAGTTCGACTCCTGGTCCTTCTACGTCTCTCTGTCCTTCCATTTTAGCGATGTTCACATTCCTAGGATCATCGTCTTCATCAGAATTGATATTGTAACATCCTTGCATTTTTTAAAGAGGTGCAGTCCATTCATCCTCTTCTTGCTCCTCGGGGAGGCTAGGTGCCTCCTCAAAGACTTTATGTCTGAAAACTTGTAGAGCTTGATCTACTGAAGGGTATTGGCTTTCAAATGAAAATGTATCTATAAATTTCTGAGTCATACCATACCAATCTGAAGTGGTGAGGCACAGTTTTTCTTGAAGATACCAATTGATAGGAGTTGTGTCTAGAGTATTGATAAATTTATGCACCCATTATTCTTAAGGAATGTTGCTCCAGGTCTCCTCACAACCTCGCACATGGTCCTTTAGACAGCTTTGACCTATGTATCTAACTCTGCATCCTTGAATGTTATCTGAAAATCGCATTGTCATCAAAGTGTGACATTGTATCCAGTCCGTGATGTTATTTTTATGTGTCCCCCACCATCTTGCTAGATTAGATTTCAAAGCCTCATCTAGTGCCAACAATCTATGTTGTACTGGTACAAATTCTTCAAATTCCAATAAGAACGTTTCTAAGTGATTTAAACCATAAAATGTGGCAAGTTACTTACTGTTGTTCCAATCCAGTGAACTTCCTTGGTCAATCTGGCACATCTCCGTGCAAAAACTTATTGACATGCCAAATTGAACGCTCGTCAACTGGAAGAGTGGATCCGGTCCGGGGTTGTCTAAATAACCCAAGCCATTTGGGATGATCCATCCTGACGGGTTTAGCGGCTCCGTTGGCCGATCTAAGTCCTAGGAAAACGAAAGAAACTAACTAAAGTAACTAATCTAAATGAAAACAACAATTAAAACAAACTAATAAACAAATATGAAATAAATATATATAGTCTATTGTCTATACTATACAACAATAATTCTATGAAATAAAATATTCAATTATCAACAGAATTAAATCTTAATCACAAATATACAATATTTACAGATTACAGATTTAAATGAAAACCTGCAAAAATTATTTGTACGTTGTCCTATGACAACAAAGCTATTATTTTTTATTTTTATAATCTTTTATAAGAAAGAAATTAAATAAATAAAAACTATCTAAGCTAAGCAACTAAAATAATGATTCTAACTATGAATATGAACTATATATACCTATCTAAATTACTTAAATAACAACAATAAATTAACTATTAAATAACAAATAGCAAACTGACCTGAAGTAATGCTTCAGGTTTGTCCTGTATCCAATAGTTGATTTAGTTGTTCAGTGGGAGGAAACCCACACCAGATTATCCACAAGCTTCTCGTAAACAGGAAGTAGCAGTGCTCTTCAAATATAAATGATAGGACAAACAAGACATAAAAAATGACAGCACTCTTATAATTTACAAATCATCACATTTAGATAAATCTGTGTGCAAAGATTTGTACAAAATAATTCATTTAACGAAGAAGGTAAACCTTTAATTCATTAAATTGAACCAAAGTAAATGTTGTACTTTTAAAATAAGAGAGATCATATATGGAACACACATAAACCAAATCACATTAACCTGCAACGAATTACGATAGCTAAAGTAGTCGATAATTGCTTGCAAACTGATATGAATAAAACTTGAAATAAAAGTTTGATATATTGATAGCTAAAGTTGTTACAAGACATCAACTTTCATCCCAGTCTGTATTATAAATCCATAGTCTGGTTTTCCCAATAATCGATGATGATCCCTTCATTACAAAAAATAACAAGTATTTAAAGACCACAGGGTAAAACATCCTTGTGGGAATTATCAAAGCAGTTTACAAAAAATCTGGGAATAATCTCCCAAGTCTCTATTTCTGCCTATGACCAAAAACTCAAAACAAAACTATATCATAACAAGTATCTCCTAAACTTCCACAGCATGCCCAATTTGCCATTGAAATTCGTAGGTACCTGTAAGTGGACAAGAATAGACGAGTTTAGATAATGTTTTATTGATAAAATTAACAAAAAATCTAAATTTTAAGACTAGCTACAGAATCTCACGATTCTGTAGCTGGTCTAATTTGAAAACATAATTGTTTAAAATAAATCCAAAAATAACAGAGATATATTCAAACTATCTAACAAATCTTTAATTGCTAATTGAAAACAAAGCAAATCGTTCATGCTAGAAGTAACCAGATTTTTTATGCCAATTTGAAACAAATGAAATCGTAATTGAATTAATCAAATGATAACAGGATATGTATGATCTGTCAAACAACTTTTATTACCAATTTGAAACAGATAGAATCGTTTTCAATTCAAAACTAACAAAGTTGTATCAAACCAAACTTTGAAACTATTTAATCGTTTTTACTAATCTGAGACCAATAAAATCACATTAACCAAATCATACCTATGAAATGAATCGATGAAATCAAAACAGTTTATGCTAATTCCAAATGAAATCTTTCATGCTAATTCAAATACAAAACGAAATCATTTCTGGTAATACGAAGTAAAAAAAATTGTTTTTAATCTATTTAAACAAACAGGACTAATCGAAAGCAAACCCAATCGGTCATACTAATTTAAACCAACTCATAAAAAAAAATCGATGTTAAAATACATACCTGGGCAGTAGGAAAATGATTCGATCAGGATAACTTTGAATTGACAAAGGCCATTGCTGCCTCAACATTTCTGAAGACAATAGAGCCTGTTGTCTTTCTACTTGCTGACAGACTATTTTATGAATCTTTGGATTGATCAAGGGTTCAAGAGTGTTAGAGGCTGGACGGGTGAGAGGGGTTCTGAGGCACAGGCCTGGAGAATTCATAGACGTTTCAGCAAATGCACACAGACCCAAAATGCACCTTTCAGCCACGGAGAAGATTTGAATCTTGACCCCTAAAACACGAGCTAGATCTCTGTAACAACTCGATTTCTGAGGAAACCGCTCGCGATGAAGGTAAAGGGGATAATTTCGGTTTGGGTTTTCAACGGTTTGATCTAATTCAAAACCGTTTGCCCAGAATCGCTCACGCAAAAACATGTCTCTGGGAGGAAATTACGAGGGCAGTCTTCTCTGGCAATCAAATAGTAACTGACTCTGAACACCATGGGGTTAAATTCGTCCTACAGGGGCCATAAGAGAGAGCACACAGTGAGTAGGGTAAGCGATGAGGGTTTGGACAAGGTATACGCAGAACCAAAAGCTCACAGGTTTCCCCAAAACCAACAGAGGTAACCTGGGATAGAAAACAAGCATTAATGCCCGAGTGTGCGAGGGTGGTGGAGCTAGATCAGCCCATGCAAAACAGTCATATCCCAATGTACAACCGACAACGCATATGGTGATTCAAATCACTATTGCAATGTGTTAAAATCAAATTCCATTCAAACAATTAATGAAAACTATGGTAAGTCGACCCAAATGTTTGTACAAGCATAGTGTTTGCATGGTTTTAAAATCAAAACAATGTTTCGAATAAGGATTTGACCATAAAACTTATACATTGTATGAAACTATTGAGTAGAGGGTCTAATCACCATATTAATGCGTTGTTATGAACCCAATGGATTTGATCAAAAGAAATCAAACCACCATTGAATGAAGGATTGAATCACACTCATTAGAATACCATCACAGTCTCATAAAAATGAAATCATATTAACAACAAAAAAATGTCAAATGAGTAAGGTTTTGGTGTCTTGCTAACTGTGCGACTATAATTAAATTGGAAATGCAATGAACACATAGACAAGAGTGACCATAATAATCCACTGACGATTTTAATACCATTGATGTGACTTCGAAATCAAAGTTTTCACGCTTGCAGTCGTGAAAACAAGAACAAAGGCAGGTGTGCAAATGCACGAAATAATAATGTTGTTTTATTCCAAGATTGCGATCAAGATCAAGGGTTCCAAAACACTTGTGTGGGAATCTTATAAAGATAGGATAAAAATGTGAAATGGCTGCCAACAATGGCGACACACTGGTAGAAGCAGTTATCTCTGCCAAAAGAAAAAATTCAGATTATGATAACACGAATAATTCAAACTCAAAAACAACCAGAAAATTGTCTAAACATCATTATTAATCAAATATCCCAGCAGTGTTTAAAGGATGAAAACTGATAATAGTCTTAAGATAAGCGAGCCATGATATTAAAGATAAAATCCCCAATACTGTTGACATAGCCATTGCTGCCAGCAGGCGTTCATAGCCTCGACAGGGTTGTCATTTAACCCACTCTGATATCTGTATCCTGCCAAGAAGTTCTAGATCAGAATAAAGGACGTTTTAAGGTCAAGAGACTTCATATTTGCAAATTTTCATATACACGACATTACTTCGCTGCCAGCAGGCCTGTTCAGTACCCCGACAAAGTTGTCTTGGCGTCATGCATGAATTTACCCGCTGCCAGCAGACCTGTTTAGCATCCCGGCAGGTTTACAAGCACTTCCCACGGCTCTTTAATGATTTATTTGATTTTTAAAGATATATATTTGAGTAGGGTGACACTGAAAATTATAATATTTTAGACATATTTTTTCAGACCTTGAAAGAATTTTTTAAATTGTCCTTCATTAAGATCTAGAGATGGTTTGTTTACAAAACTGACCTTCTAAAACAGGGAGACATCTTCTGAGTCGTTCCCTTAAGGAACAGGGACAGCATAAGAAGATAATGGATGATCGTGACAAGATTTACTTATAGATTGAAATCAATAAACTTCTTTCAAACAAAATTCTTTGCTCAACATGGCCATAAATTTCAGAAGTATATTACAATTGATGTTTAGACAATTTTTTAGCAGTCATTTCAGAGAAAGAATTTTCTGTTTTCTTTGTCTGAACAAATCATAATGCAGGCATGTGTGTTTCAAAAGAAAGACTGATAAGCATAAAAAGAAACAAAACACACCAGCGAAGAAAGATTTGAAAGCAAAGAAATCCAAAAAACAAAAAACAAATATGTACAGAAGGTGCATTTGAAAACCTCATGCAACAAATCCCTTGGGAGACTGAAAGAAAGTAAGAAAAATCATGTTTGATGGGGAAAGCAGTCTTACTCGTGGTACCTTGGGTCAGGGTTGATTCAGATTTATTTATCTCTTTACTTTCCATTTAATATTTTCATGACGATACTGCGTTTTTGAAAATAAATGTTCAACTAAGAGTAAAAAGCAAAGGATCAAGGGGACTTCCCTGACAATAGCCGTATTATGGTTCTCGTGGTGCACCCACTTGCATTCATGACTACATTATTACAAAGAGAAATAGTGAGAAATACAACTAAAAGGAAAACCTATTCCTAAACCTACCCTAACTATTAAACCAATCAGGATACTACGTGAAGTCATGCTTCCAATGTAACCATCGGAGTAACTCCAATCCTGCAATGGAAACACAATCAAACATTATTAACAAGAATGGTAATATATCAACAAATGACAGAAACATATCATAGTTACCTTCATAATCATCATCTAAAAAAGAAGTAAGCATGATCTTACCATTTCCTTGGATATTCTTGTTGTATGAATCCTCCAGCCATTGCGCAATCTTATCGTGATAAGGGTCATAATGGCATGGGCAAGTGTAAGTAGGTTTGAAAAACTTGTCAGGATTACGAGGAAATGGAATAACCATCATCCAAGGCTGAAATGCCCCATCCTCCTGGCAGTTCTCTAAGTACTCATTAATTTCTTTAAATGGAGGATCTAAAAGAAATATGTCATGCCTACTTTCAAGATAATTAGGTAAAAAGCAAGCAAGCACAACTTTGTCTTTATTATGAAATTTTTTTATATATGAATATTCGAGCCATCCTAAGATCCTGTCACAAAAATGGGGATGCAAACCATGACTTTGATGAAACGAATATATCAATGGGAAACTCATCATAGGAGGATTCGTGCAATCAATTGGATCATTGGTTTGAATATTTCCTTCGATGAGATTGATCATTTCAAAATGTGAAGTATAAACATTAAGATTCGAGCTAAGCAAAGAACGAATATG
>ML800962.1:11068-34334 GCA_009831015.1 Picea engelmannii | reverse complement strand
CCCGAGGCTCCTAAGGCTTTGGTGAACTTTTTAGAAAGACATGTTCAAGCAACTGAGATAGATAAAGAAAGTTTTCCTACTCAGATTTAAAACTTTGTAAATATTTCTATTTTTAGTATTTTGTAATAAATTATAAACGGTTGGCATTAGTCTATTGCAACCGAAAGATTAGGAAGTTGGTTATTTACCAACGGAAATTTTGGATAGAAATGTATAAATATGATTTCGTGAGGCTGAAACCAGGCTTCAGAAATTTTGGGAAAAAGATAATTTTGTATGATCAGCTTTAAAGTTTATCAGAATATCATTCACAACAAGATTCTGGATCTTGTCATTCAGTGACTATGTTTCTATCATTCTCTAGTTTCATTTGTTAAATTTTCTTCTTAATGTGCATTTCTAGCAAGTGAATCAATTTGGAATTATATACAATTATTGTTTATGGTATCAGATTGGTTTGGATGTTGAATGTGTTACAGTTTTTCCTGTGGAATTATTTCAATAATTTTAAGACCTGTAACCTTCTGTTCCTTAATATTTTCTTTTGTTAGAAACCCGCGTTCCTTTTTTTATTGTAATGGAAATATAAGATTCTTTCTTGATTAAAGCCTTGTATTTCTCTGTGTTATGTTTTATCGTTTATTACTTCATAATTGTCACTGAACCAAGAAATGGCCTTGCTTGTGTCTTCATTTTCTGTTTTAAGTTTTAAAGTTATTTTACCAACATCTCACCCGAATGTCTGAAGTAACAAACCTATAAAAAACCCCTTTTTACAAACATATAAAATTTCAATCACCCATGACAGTCCCTAACGGAAGACAGCCAAACGTAGAACCCGGTTTACAAGACCAAACCAGCATTGCATTGAACCTATTTAACACTATCTTACAAACTGCAACAAATAGAACCGAGTTAGAACGATCGTGGGCAGTGATTGAACGCGACATAACCATCCAAGAACAACGAGAAGCAAGGCAGAGACAGTTGAGAAACTGACTCTGATCTAGTTTCCTTCGTTTCATTGTTTTTAAAGTATTATCATATTCGGATGCCTAGACGGTGTGTTTTATAGCCTTAAAACACAAACTCTGGAACAACAATATGGCTGCCATAAAATACACTGCGGATCCATAAGTGTATTGATAAAAGGTATAGCCACCGAGGATACAGTGTGGATCTATACTCTTATGACCTGAACTGATCGTAGCCATGAGGAATACACAGTGGATCTACGAGATGACAATACATAGCCATGACCAATACAAAGTGGATCTATGTGATAGTATATGTGTCATGGTTCAAGAGAAACTCCGTCGCAACCTGGGAAAAGTACATATTAGAGTGATCACGCAACCCAGGGTCTTCTTATCGATCCCGATGTAGTATGAATCTAACCATGTGAATAGATGTCCTGATGTCAAACATGGCAGAAACCACTTGATTACCGGTCAATGATGTAAACTGTTAACAAGCGTGAGGGAGATCACCATTAATGTCAATGATTCCCAAGGTACTCTAGTACATTCCAATGAATGTGAATGGATGAGCTGAAGTTGAATGTCCATGGAATCATCCGATCAAAGGTCAATGATGTAAACCCACTGTCGAATGTGAGGAGGCCTGCCATTGAGGCATGTAGGTCCCAAAGTACTAATTGGTTTCTAAGTCTAGTTCCTGGATAATGTGTTGAAGTCAACAGGAATAGACTCGTCGAAGGAGGGCCATGATGTATCCCCCATCAACGACATGAAACAGACACAGAGATGTAATTTGGTAGATCAAATGAACATGGACTGACATGGGTATTGAGACAAGATATTTGTGATGGCTGACTCTCAAGGCGGGTACTTCCCTTGAACACTGAGGCACAACAGCAGAAACATGACATGGACCAAAACACGATGATGCAGTGGATGTTGTGACTTTCTTCAGGTCACCCAAAGGAGTAGGAAAAACTCAGAGGATTGGTTCAGTGCAGAGGTTAAGTGGATTAAGATGTGTGCAAAGACAAAGTGTCGTGTTCAAGGGCGAATCTAAGAGTTACTTGGTAATGTTATCAAAAACTACTTGGCTTTCTTCCTTCAATTTTTCCCCCATCCAGATAGATGAGTACCTCTTTTTAATTTAATGAGCTCAAGGAGGATAACACATGCTCAATAAAACTCACCTTCAGTAAGTTCCTCTTCCTTTGTCTAACGGACTGGAAGAAGTAAGGGTTCGATCCCGTATGGGCCATTTAATGAATGATGTTTAACGAGTCCAAAGAAGGTAAACTCAAAGGTTTTTCATGATTATAGAGTCTAGAAAAACACTTAAAAGAGAACTCTCTCAGTTCATTTTTCGTAAAGTAGTCTGATGAGACCGAAAAAGAGATAAACTATCTCTCAATAGATGTTTTCTTCAAATACTTTAACGAGCGTGAAGAGAACAAGATCGCTCAGCAATCTTTTCATCTTTAGAGAGTCTGAAAAGAACTTAAAGGTGACTCCAAGGTTGTCCTTTTTCGTAATGTTAGTCTCGCGAGGCCGAAAAAGAGATAAATTATCACTCGAAAGATGCCCTTTCAAACCCTTTAACGAGTGGGAAAGGAAGCAAGATCACTCGACAATCTTTTCATGTTTAGAGAGTCTGAAAAGAGCTTAAAGAAGACTCCAGGGGGTTCCTTTTCGTGTATCCATACAGGTACGAAAAAGAGATAAAAGTCTACCTGGATGCATTCTCATGTATTTACGAGCACGAGAAAGAACAAAGACTAAGCTTGGTATTCCCCCAGCTTGAAAGCTAGTGGCTTAACTCCAGAAAGATCATCAAAGGCTGGAGACATGCCCTCCAAGCTTCAATTCATTCACCGGCTTTGATGTTGTCACCAATTTCTCTAGTAGATGAGAAAAAGGACAAGGGTGGATGAAAAGAAGGTTTAAGAGAGGTGACTGTTTCATTTTTTAACGAGCTTGACACATGAAAAGAACTATGCTTAGGGCCTCTGTTTCATTTTTTAACGAGATTTCCACAAAGAAGAGAAACTACGCTCGTGGTTTCTTCCTGATCATGGCTTCCGAGAGGATAACGCTCTGGAAGGATGCCATGTCAAGGGACAAAACTTGATCATGGATTCCAAGAGAACTTCGTTGGATGGAAGATGATCACTTGGGAAGGAACACATGTCAAGGGTCACGATAGGAGTAAGGGGATTAGGCTCCAATAACCCTACCGAAGAAATCACCATGTCCACTATCGGATCTAAATCATCGAAAGTGGAAAGCATGGGAGACGATGGAAAATCAACACCAGGAGGGGAGATAGAGCATATATCTTCCCAAATTTATTCACGAGGGGGAAGAAAAGAGGATCGGTGATGGTTATTATCCCAAGGTAACTTGTCAATGCGAAGCATCTCCGGAATAGATTCATCCGAAGGAAAATTTGGGGAAATGTAGTCAATCGCAGACGACAAGGAACTCAACCATGATTGCATCGAGGAACTGTCAGGCGCCAATAGATGTTGGTCATCTGACGAGGGAGAAGTGGATTGGGTAGAAACATAGGACGTTTCGACTGGACTAAGTGGCACGGTGTCACCTAGTGCATCGAATTCCACCAGACAAGGTACAATCTAAGGGTCAGATGATTCCAAAGATTGATAAGCCGCGGTCGAAATCATATCAACGATGGCAATATGATGTGTGGTCAGTGGAAGTGGTGTAGGGAAGGTACCCATGAGGCTAGAATCTTTCAGTAATCCAACACCAATGCTTTCATACGTGATCTTGTGGTCTCCCAAGAAAGGAATATTGTTGGTAGCGGGAACACGCCCATTGGTCGTGCAGAAATCCAACTGATCAACAGTGACAATTTTGCCCTGATGAGGAAATTGGACACATCAGAAAACTGACAAGGCAATAGCAGTCATAGCATAAAACCAACTTCTTCCAAGTAACAAGTTGTAATCGAGGGGAGCATCAACCACCTTGACATCAACAGTAACAGTTTTGCCACCCAATTGGATGGGCAGGGACTGTAAAAGCCCATGGGAATGAAAACCTCTCCCATCGAAGGCACGTAACATCGTTGGGGATTTGTTGAGTGCTGGTGATTTTAAACCTTTCCAACATGCCAAAGACATGACACAAGTCGAGGCTCCCTCATCCAGAATAGTTCGGTGGATTTGTTGATTGTGAACAACAACATCAACTTGGAAAGCAAGTTGGTGGGAGAGTTGAGACGCGTAATCATCCAGGCTAAACATGATCTGGTTGGACGACTCAGGATCAACAACGCCAAGAGCGGCCAAGAGCGTTCTACGTTGACTGGGGAAGTGATATAGAACTTCTAACGCAGACATAGCGCACGGTGCTTGAGCCAAATCTTCAACAATGTTGTAGTTCTGGGCGGCACGTGAACTAGGATTAAAGGTAGCTTTGCAGATAGTGCTCTTAGGAGGGTGTAGGATAGATTCGAACATGGGTTTCTCAATCTAAAGTGGTCAAGACGGAGGACTAACCGATGGAAGACTAACAGAGGATGATGATGGATCCGGTAAAGTATCGGTACCATTAGTGTCTTTTCCTTTGTCAGGGTTACATGGTGTGTCGTATGTCTTAGAGAGAGTGGTCAAATTGATCCCATTAAACATATAAATATGTGCACTCAACGAGGCCTCATCATGAGGATCGCTAGAAATCCCCCCCGGAGAGGGGGTTTGAGCAACCATGGATTGTTGTTGTGGAAAAGGATGAGTAAGCACAGCAGGTTGTGACTTTCCTTGGAAAATTTTGGCCACTTCATTGCGAAGTGGACAGTCTCGAGTGTAGTGATCTTCACCACAAATGATACATGGGAATTTCAGCTTCCGTTGTGTTTGCTTTTCGGTAGCAGGAGGTTGAGCTTGAGTTTTGTTTGTTCGTTGTTATTTTTTGATTTACTCTTTGTCTTCTTCTTACCTATGGATTGTTGTGAAGGGGCAGATTGAACTGCATTCACCTCAGATATCTGAGTTTGAGGAGAGGTATATGAGAGTGTGAGCGATTTGGAAATAGATTGAGTTTTGACGGTGTTAGCACTTGGTAAATTTCCTAGAGGTTTAAACAGAAGAAATCTACAAAGGTAACTTTATCCAACCACTTTTAAAGCTGGGATCTAGCCCTTCCAACTTCAGAGAGGGATCTCTCTATATGATTAAGCTATGTTTTCAATTTAGATATTAGGCTAGGTAAAGATATAGGTAGGTTTTGTTGTCAAAGTGTTTTTTGAATTGGTTGAGACAGTCTACACATCCATTGGGCTATGGGGTCTGTGTTTAATAAAAATGAAATACAACCAGAAACTTGAAGGAAGACTTCCACAAGGCGAGATAATATACTCACTGGATCTTTTAGTAGCTTAGATGATGGACAGAAGAAAGATGAGAAATATAAATTCAACTAAGAAGGAGTTAATAATTTCTTTATTGAAAACACCAGAAGATAAACACTAAAATATTTCGAGTCAGAAACAAGGTATCCAAGATAAATCCTGCAACATTCGTTACTCTTAAATATTAGACTTAGAAAACAAGATGATCACAAAGAAAGAATAACATTCAACTTAGACAGTAAACATCACCAACGAACACACGCAAGAATTCTGTAAAGTGCCTCCTTTTTATTAATGGAAGATCTCTTCAAAAAGATTACAGTCTGATAGCGTCAGGGTATGAAGATCAACAACCCTTGATACTTCAAAAGGTGAAGTATTTATAGTTCAAATTACAAACGTTCCTGTCATAACTGAATCAGGACGTGCTCATTCTATTTTTAGCCTAACTAATTTAACAAATCTCTTAAACTTCAAAATTGCTTGATGACTTGGTGAAACTGCACACTGAATTTCTGGGTAGACCGTTGATGAAGCCTTTGCACGACCTCATCTGACTAGACAGGTGACTGGACCTGGACAACTCATCTACTAATCGAGTAGATCACAGAGTTCCTCCCATCTGAGATGACTAGGCACAGTGACTTTGAGCAGTCTTCGATACACTTCGTCCATTTCTGTATACTTGGAGAATGTGGGCTTAGTGAGGAATATGTATCGAATCTAGTGTTGGATATTGATGTCCAACTGAAGGGCATCCAGGAATGCTTTGTCGGTGATGCTCCCTTGTATGCCTGCAAACTTTGAACTATCCTTGGACACTTCAGACAATCTCTTTTTGTAATCTGGGAGTGTCATCAGTTTATCATTAATAACCTTCAAACCAGGGAGACCTTTCTTCTGGAGAGCCTCGATCTTGCTGAAGAATCTCTGTACCCCTAGGTCCATGGTCTGAACCTTTTCTTCCAGTTGAAGAATTAATCCTCTCTTGGTCAAAACTCTTTTGACCTTAAGGATGGTCTCTGTTTTGTCTTCTATCTTCATCTCTTCTAGCTCTTCTCTGGTCTTAGAATTGAGGAATTTGATGATATCATTTGCCTGAGTTGGTCTATCTCCCAATTCTAATTTGATCTTCTCAATGGCCTGTTTGCTCCTCTAGACCAACTCATTCTGCTCAAACATAATTTGGATCATGGGCCATATCTCATTTATGGACTTTGTGATGTTTGTCCATACATTCTCTTTGACCTCAGCCAAAGTCTTCCCTGCCACTGTTTGCTTTTGGAGCTGCTGTAACTCCTGCTTGAGATGTTCTGTTACATGCTTTTCTTTGGAGAGACTGGTCTGGAAGGAAGTTTTGAGTTCCTGGAGGTTCTCAACTTCCTTTCTCAGCCTGCTGATCTCTGTCTCCTGCAGGTTCATCTTTTCCATGGATTTGGTGAGGTCTGTTGTACCTTCTTGTGATGTCAATGGAGTTGCGGAAGGGATTGTTGTCACTGATGTTGTGCTTGCTCCTGAAATCAGAATGGCACTCAATGGAATGAATTCCATTGGCTTCATCTGCTCCTTTTCTTTTAATAATCTCTCCATCTCAGCTTCCATTTCTTTGAGCTGTGCATTCTGCTCCATGAGCAGCTTGAGCATTTCGTCCTTCTCGCCTTCTTTCTTTGCTACCTCCTTCGCCTGTGAGTCCTCTATGGGCGGGAGATTCAGTTGTTTCCTCAAGGAGGCGATGTCTGCATTATTCTTCTTTATCATCTCCTCTGCAGATTTGATGTTCGAAGGATCATAGCCGGTCTTGAGGACCAACTCCTCCAAATTCTTGATTCTATTATCCTTCACAAAGGACGATATCTTCTCCAGCTTGAGCTGCGTTTGAGCATTGTTGAGCGACACCTGCAATTTGGCTGCAGAAGTAGAAGCATGCGCCAATGTATGGAATACCATCTCCCCTGTCTGTTTTTGCAGATCCATCTGATCTGCTGGGTGCATGTCCTTCGTCTGGAATTCGAAGGTGGCCCTCTTGTAGTCTTTGATCACCTTGGGGTCGGGTACCTGCACCTGGAGGAAATCCATGTGCATCCTGCCTTTTTCTGTGTCAAATGCAGACAACAGCCTATGCTGTCTATTCGATGTCTACTTTCAAAACTGAGCGTAAGTACTGCTGGTAAGGGTCTGATTCTTTTTCTTAATCAGCTCGTACTTCTCGAAAATGCTCAACTTGGGCCCAGTCTTGCCCGGCTGAGAGTCCAGTGGGGAGTCTGAGGATTTCCTTAGAACTATTGGGGTGATGTCCTTATGTAGGCTTGAGCCAAAAGGTGGGATGATAGACTTGACCACTGTGGTAGGCAGGGCTTCTTTCTCCCCCGTAGGGCCAGGAACTGAAATTGTCTTGGGCCTCTTCGTGTGCATCTGGAACTCTTCGGACGACACCTCCATGACAGGAGGAGATAATTCTTGTCGAGGCCTTTTTTCCTTAGGGACTTTTGGCATGGTCGTTGGTGGCACAGTGGTTGAGGGAACCTGTTGTTCCACTTCGACCAAGGTGTCAGGCACCCACACAGTCTGATTGGCGAATTTCTCAATTTCGGGCTTAGCTTCATGAACGTACGGGATGTTTTTGTTCTTCACGCGCATTTTTGAGATGATCCCGCAAGGATCATAATGCCATGGGAAACTTAAGAAAAACTTCATCTCTCTCAGCATCCGGTCCACTTCTTCTCCTGCGCCATGACTGTTGCAGATGAAGGAGCCAATCTGCCCCTTGATTCTAAGTTGCTGCTTTTTCTTCAGGGATACAAAATGGATGTCATATGAATTCATGATTTGTCTTATATACTCTAACGCAAAGATTCTTACCGGCACATACTTTGGCAGCTTGTAGGGTGCCAACTCGCACCCAAATACTCTGATCTCGGTGTGGTTTTGATACAGGTACCAATCCTCGGTCTTTGTGTTGTCCGAGAGATGCAGGATTCTCTGGACCTCGTCGTTTATTCAAGGCTCGAGCCTGCCGCTCAACATGCTTACAACAGGGTGGTAGAACAGATCGATGAATGCCTTGAAACTATATTCTGTGGAGTTATGCTTCAGCAAAGAGGTCCATGCTGTAACTGGCTGAGGCCTTCCATCTGCGTCCATTTTCTGCATGGAAAAACTAAATTTATCTGCTTGATAGAAAACAAACATGTAGGCCAGTATAGACGAGTATCTGAACATGCCTTCCGTTCCAAAATTCACGAACTGTTTGTGAATATTGTCTGCCAAGAAGGTGCTGAAATCGAACTGGGTGGTGGGCTTTTCATCAGTGGAGAAAATGGATAGAAAACCCAGAATGGGCTCATCTACCCACTGGTCGGAATAGTACCATAGTAAAGCACAAAGGGAAGAAATGACCTGGTTACCCTTAGTGGATAACATGGACGACGGGTAAGGGGGATTTGTGGAAGGGAATTGAGCGGAGGTGGGAAGGAAAATCTCGAATATTTGAGCTCTTTGGGGAAAATTCATCTTCTGATACAACTCTGTAAGGATTTCCAGGTTGAAAGGAGACACAGAGTCGGCACGGGGAATTTGCATCATCTGGTCTATGTCTTCGGGCGTGATGAGGAACATGGTGTCTCTGGATGAGGAGACGATGGCCCTCTGTTCGAGAATATAGTGAGCTTGGCATTTAAGGGCGAATTCGGGAAAATGGTGGATCTGGGGAAAAAGGTAAAGGGGTAAATTGGACTCCTAGAGTCCAATTTCATCACTTTGGTCCAGGAAAACCTCCCTGAGCCATGACTGGAGGTCTGAGAAATTGAAATCGCATTGGGTATCTACGATCAATCAGTCTTTTTCGACCAGTGGGATCTTGTCCAAGTCGACAGGAGGAGGGAGAAAAGGATTTTCCTCTCCTTCTGCTTGGCTGGGCTTTGGCGCCATTTTTGCAACAGTACCTGCAATAAACACAAAGTTAGTGGGGTCAAATGACTGTGGATGAAGGCGACAGGATGTAACGGAGGAGAAATCGATGAGTTAACGGTATTTTTATTTAAAGTAGGCGAAATAACGGTATTTTTATTTAAAATGGGGTCGGTCAGGCGCGGGAGACAGGTCAGCTGGATAAAGGATAGGTTATCCAGTGATAAATGAACAACGGGCCACTTGGGGGTGAGATGGCAGGTGACAGTGGCTGAAAAATACGGACGGGTGATGTGGCGGCTAGGGATTGGAGGTAAAAGTCACAATAGGGGGCTGGTCATGAGTGAAAAGGGGTAGGGGACTGACAGCAGTTATGGGATGGGACATAACTCGGGAACAAGTGGAACCAGTGGAAGATGACGTCCATGAGTGACAGGGGGCTGTCAAATAACAGATGGTGACGGGACTTCGGGACCAATAGATTTATGCCACATATGAAAAAGGGCCTGCTAGAGGGAGATTACCATTCCGGACCCCCCGCCCCCTCGGTTAAAAGCAGATCATCCGGGGGGGTCTGAAATCCATTGTGAGCCATTGATCTGCCCGCCTGTTTCTGAGCCGTAGATCCAAGCACGCTCTTTATCACTCATTCCGGACTCCCCCTCCCCTCCATTAAAGGCAAAACGGACGGGGGGGTCCGGAATCCATTATGGGCCGTTGATTTAAGCGCTTGTCCCTGGGCCTTCCAGATGTGTGCAAATCTTATTACCTATTTCGGACCCCCCCCCTCGATTAAAATCAGAACGGTCGGGGGGTCTGGAATGCTCTGTGCACCGTAGATCTAGGCATCGCGATCAGGACCGTCGAAATGTGCAGGGAGCATAAAATGGGGAGTGGAGAACACATGCACTGGGAAAACTTAGGATAAAAGCGTTTTTATGGTTTATTCCCCGTATTTTTGAATAAACACCACCAAGGGACTTCGACCAAACTATCTTTTAAGCATTTGACACATGGTGCAACACTTACATCAAGCTGGCCTTATTGGAACGAAGCAACAGTGCCACTAACCTATGTTCTAACCTAGTTTCCTATGACAGTTAACCCAGATTAAACTGTTGGGTTAAGAAATTACTCTACCCTAGGGATATCTAACCAGGATTAGACAGTCTGGCCAGATTTATTCACTAATCTAACCTAGACACTTTGGCTAAGATTAAACTGTTTAGCCAAATTCATTCACTACCCTATCAACATCAAATTTAAAAAGAACTTGGCCAAGCTTGAAAGGTATGGACCAAGTTATTATTATTGCATGGGGATTTTTATTTCAATTCTTTTATGCCCTCTTTTTCTTTTTTCTTTTCTTTTTTTCTTTTCTTTTTCTTTTTTCTTTTTTTCTTTTTATTTATTTTTATTTTTTCAAATTATTTGCAGAATGAAAAATCATTTGTCAACAAAAATACTAGCGACAGCTAATATCCCAGTCACCAGTTGATTTCCATAACTTATGGGGTGATAACAGACGGAACCAATAACACCATCCGCATGAGATGAGGATGATGGCTTAGAAGGATCGGTATTAGCTCGAGCAACATTCAGAAGCAAATCATAAAAAGTACCAGATTGGGAATAAACCAAATCTAAGTACTGAGGCCGAGTGATGGCTTGTTCCTCTGTGACCGCACCACCCATAGCGACATTGCGAGTGATCGGGGGTAACAGTGATTTAGTAAACCATTCCGCCAATAGTATGTCAGGAATGACTGCCTTGATCATCCTTGGTCGTCACCTCCACTCATGAATATGGTCAGAGATATGCACGGAGTTAGTTTGACGAAGGGAGGTCAAGAGTTCAGTACCCGTCTCGTAGCGAATAGGCAGTTGAAAGTGCATGAGGAAATACATGGCAAGGGAATTGAAATCATGAAAAGAATCACATGGTAGTTCAATATACCACTTTGTTGTTGAATCGGTAAGTGTTCGTTGGAAAAGACGCAAACGTATAGAATCATCCATGAGGGAGTTTGATGAACACCACAAATGGAAAGTCATCACATGGTTGTTCGGATCTTCGCCAGGGTTTCCATCAAATTTCGCTGGAATGACTGGCCAAACCAGTGAATGAGAAATAGGATCATTAGTTAACCAAGATAAGTCTAGGAGATCTAGAGTCGCAAGGAAAGGTAGTTGTCGGTTAATGTGCGAATGATACTGGTGCAACATAGGAACACTAGTAGGACTATAGACTGGGTTAGGTGGATAGTTGTAACCAGTAGGTCCTCCTACATATAGTTGTTGTTGGCCAGGATAAGAAGGATTCGATGGTGCATGAGAAACATTGGCATAACCCGGTGGGTTCTGAACATTATAGGCCGGGTGATTTATTTTCCCATGAGGAGGATAAACATTTTTCCCTTGAGAATAGTAAGGAGTAGATCCCGGAGGTGGATACACATGAGGCCCATGAGGAGGATAATATTGTGGTCCTGGAGAACTCCAGGTGGTGTTTGGGATGCCGCCCGGATAAGATTGTCCGTAAGATGTTCTGGAAGGGACAGGATTGGATACTCCTCCTAGTGGGTTATTACACAAGTGCCCCCCAACATGGGGTTGAGTAAAAGTGCCTCCTAAAGATACTCCCCAATACTGTGAAGGGTTTCCAACAAACGAGGGTTGCCCCCCTGCCAGCAGTGGATTTATGATCGGGATGTGACTGGAAAATGGAGGTTTCCCTCCACGAGGAGCATGAAAAGTGGGTTGTCCCCCGAGAGGGGTATGCCCACCATGGAAAGGTAGTCCTCTAGGAGGAAACGATTCGTTGGATGGTGGTTTCCCTCCAGTCGATTGTGTTTGGACAGCAGGGGTCTGCGTTCTCGAGTGATAAGATGTCCCAGTAGGATCATGTGGAACATGTGGAGCTGTAGAGTAAAATCTTGTAGAAACGGGGGTAGAGATTGAAGTGCTTTGGGGATGAGTAAAGGTGATGAGTCCAGCATCAGGATGGACTTGTGTTGGTGTAGAAGTAGGGTGAATAACCTGATCGACTGGGTGATTCATGGTTTGATCGGATGGTCCTGTTTCACTAGGAGGGTCATGAGGTTTAAAGGGTTATCGAAAGGATTCGAAATTTTCATAGAGATCGTGCCCCGATGAAGTCCTCCATACAGAACGAGCAGGTGTGGGATTGGTTTCTACTGTGGTGCTAGGACGAACATGAGTCCTATACTCGTCACCAAATATTGGTTCTGTGGATCCCATATATGTTTCGGTAAAGATCCTCTCCGGTAATCGTGGGATCTATTCTTCTATGACGTTCCCAAGGGAGTCTAAACGAACCAAAATTCGTTCGAGAGGGGTTACCGACACATATGTAGTGGGATGTTCAACCGTGCCAAAGCACCTTCTGAGTTATCTAACGGAGGAGCAATAGCACTTCCAGCGATAGATTGATTTTCTACCTCTCTATGGTAGTTGTCTTCTGGAGGGTTAGGAGGTAAGGGTTGATAGCCTTCTGGAGGTAGCCCTTGCATCCTACGTGATCGACGAAGACCTTTATCTTATATGGGCTCAATTGTGGAGAAAAACATAACACACTAAAAATCTAGTGCCAACTAGCAAAAAGAAACAGCATGCGCTAATAAAATCTAGGAATCAACCAAACAGACAAAACTTCTCTCAATGATCGTACTAGTTGGTGATGAAATCCAACGTCGCGTGATCAAGTTGAGAAGGGGCTGGGATATGGTGGAACAGTTACAATGGCGACCTGCTTAACGGACTTTCACCTTGGTGCAAGCTTCCATGCAGTAATTGTGGATTTACCCTCCAAGGAGCCCGAGTGAGTTTGACCAATGTCTGTTCCAGGTACAGTGAGACTTCCCTTCACTGTCACCTTGTGTAAGTACCTAAAGATTATGGAAACTAAAGACACCAATTCGCAGTGAGTCCCTGGGAAGGTACAGTCGATAGTCCGATCCAAAACGTATGGGTGGGATAACAAGTCCAAAATCAACCCGAGAGGCTCCCACACATAATTGTGGGTATACCTCCAAGCGACCCCCAATATACGATCCGAACACTACAAACAGTTGAACCACAGAGGGATAATCTCTGTAATTCACCCGAATGCGACCTCGTGCGTAACCCCTATGTGAGAGGGGGATCCCAAAAAAACAATACGATAATTGGATTTGACTCTCCCTAGCTCAGGATGCTAATGTTTGTTTTGAAAACTTTGGAGAGTTTTACTCACAACCTAATCCAAAGTGCTAACCCTAGTCTACTATTGGTGGAAGATCCTAAAAACAAAAATGTTCTAGATAATTTTTAATTAGCATTCATTTTACAGTTGTTCTTTACTCAAAGGGTGCACGAAAGTGAAACTGGTGGAATGAGGACTCAATTCCCAAAAAAAATGCATGAAAGATGATAAGCAATCGTTTCTTTTCAATGAACACCTATTTAAGGGAAAGAGAAAGAGTCATTTTCACTTTCAAACACTAATATGAAATGTCCTCTATCAATCGATTCTCAATCGAATCTAATGCAATGATAAAACATTTTCAAAAATGCCTTCTAATATGAAAACCAATCACTAATATGTGTCTTTGTCATTTGTATGTGAATGATGATTAATTCAATGCAAAAAACTTCTCCTACCAACTACCCTTTCAGATCAAGGAGATTCGGACAAGTATGGTCAGATTTCGCACACACAACACACACCCTCTTGCTATGATTGAAACAAGAAGCAAACAGAAAACAAAAGATAACAAATCAAAATCAAACAATTCACACAAAAGAGAGATGTTCAAGAATAATGACCACAAAAAATAACCAAATGAGAATATTTGTAAACTTCTGATGTCCTTCACCAAAGTTTCTGCTCAGTCAGACAAGAGAGAAAAAGGCAGTGGATCGATTCCAAGTTCTCAACAGCAAAAACTCAAAAATAGTTAAGAAGGCCACCAACTCTGAATACCAAAGTGCTTATTTCTCAGAAGGAGGGATATCAAAGTTAAATGGGAAGAAGCATTGAATCACAAAGAATCTCAGCAAGTGAAAAAACAGGATCTAGACATCAAAAAATGCAATTTTTGAAAAGATTTTGTGCAAAAAGGGGTTGGTGCTCTGGTGTAAGAGACACCAGGGCATTATAAATCTCTTTCCAGCACCTTTAAGGAGTGTTGGTGCTCTGCTAACATGGGCACAGGGGTGCCAGGCTTAAAAAACTCATAAAAATGTCCAAAAATACAAAATTTCAGTCAAATTTTGACAGTCAAGCTGAATGTGATGGGGTAAAGAGTCAATCAGCATATGAAATCAAACAAATGGGGCAAAAAAGGTCTGAAAATAATAAAGGGTAAGACAAGGTCTATGAGGAAAAATCAAAACCAAAAGTTTCGATTCGATTCCCCAGTGGAGTCGCCAATTTCTGTTGAAGGAAAATCTTCCTGTGGATAGGTAGATCTCCTCAAAGAGATAGACTCTTAACTCTAAGATAGAAAGTGCTTATCATGGTCACTGACTTCCTTTTAGGTCTACACAAACTAATGCATGAAGATGAAGGAGGAAAGACGTACCTTTTACCGGTGTTTTTCCCTGCACGCTCTGAGTTGAACTCCAATCTTGAGCTCCTTGATAAGCCCTGTAGACAAACAAAGTACAACCACTTCCTATTCTATCGAGATTAGTTCGAAGCAAACCTATCTACTTAGAGACAAATTCATGTAATGTCAAACACAAATTAGAAAGAAAAGGCCAAGCATATTACATTAATGAGGACAAAACGTTACTTACAGCGATAGATGGAATGTAGCAGTTTCGTCAAGTTCTCCATGCCTAACCCTTGCTCAAAAGCTCCATGATCGGAATGACGATAGCTTCACTGATTAGCCTCCACTTCACTGTGTGTTTCCTATGAGATCATAGGTTTCATGCTTCTCATCCCTTCTCCAAATATCACTTATGAGATCATAAGTTTGGTATCATTCTCCATCCAGTTTTCCTTTTCACCGTGAGAAAGCTTGCTTATATAGCCTTGGAGAGGCTCAACCACTTGAGATATCATTGGGGTGAGTTGACTATTTTTCTCCTTGAGTTAGGGATCTTCCCTAAGATCATGGCTAGACTAGGGATTCAAATCCAAATTCCTTCCAAGATTGAAAAGATATTTTCCCAATTCTTCTCAACAAACCAACTGTTGCCCAGAATAGGTAGCGCTCCCTTAAAAAGGTTGTCAGAGCATTATAACACTCCCCAGTAAGGTTTAGGGGGCGCCAACACTCCCACCAGCAGTAGCGCTCCTCCAAAAGGGCAGAGGGAGTGTTATAACTCTCCCATATAGTGCATAGGGGGACGCCATCACTCCTAAGAGAGGTATAGGGGAGAGCTCTCCTCTAAAAACCCAAATTCAATGGTTCTTTCAGATGGAAAGAGGTACATAACTCCAATTAACCATTCCTCTTCTTCCAAATCAAGTGTTTGAGGTGTTTCAAGTGTCTTTTTGATGTCGTTATAAGTATGACATAGGCATCATGGCAGTATGCTTTGCTTGACACTTGCGACACTTGTGAGCAAAATGCGACACATGTGACCCTTGTAATGACGACACTTGCGACACTATCAAAGTGAGTATTTTTTATGTGTAACATATAGCAGCGCCTCCTCTAGTGATAACAGTGACTCTAGTATCCACTTCGTGAGATTCTGCTGATATTAGTTGTACTTTTTGGTTCCCTCCTCGTATTTCCTGAAGTTTGGCTAATAGCGCAGGACAATCTTCTATGACATGTTCAAATGAGTTGCAGTAACTGCAAGTGGTACAAGGGTTCTGACAATCACTTTCCAAGTGACTTGGTTGTGTGCATTTATAACAAATGATCTGACCTCGATCGGGGCCCATACCTCCTCCTCGTCCTCTTCCTCTAAATCCACCTCGAGGGTTGAAGTTTCCTCTTCCTGGGGAGTTAAACTATGTAGTATTTCCTTCTTTTTGTACTTCACCTTGAATTCTATATGTGTCTCTTGATATTTCATGCAAGAGGTCATAATCCCTACAATCTTTCTCATCATGCTCCATAGATTTATAGAATGTGCAGTAAAGGTTGGTAGGTGTATGGATATAATTTTGCATGTAATATCATTCTCCAAGGTGATGTCTATTTCTACATACCTCGCACCAAGGTAGAGTAACCTGCTTCAAAGGGATCAGGGCTCCTGAAGCCAAGTACTCATGAAATAGGGGATAGTGCTCCTTATCTTTGACCTGCAGTGATAAGCTAGTTAGCTGAATCAAAATTTGACTCATACCTGAACTGGAGTCTCCCATAGGAGTTGATTCTAGTTTCATGGTGATCTCCAATGCCTCATCTTGCGAAGCAGTCTTTTGTTGCATTAGAGGGACTCTGATGTGTGGTAAGAGGAAGCAACAAACCATTCTTTATTTTGTTTTTCTGGAATATGAAAACTCAAATGGCATGTCAAGGTCTTAAACCTCTGATCAAACTCCCAAATAGGTTTAGCTACTTTCTACTTGATTTCTTTCAACTTTGTGATGCACTGCGACTCTGACTTGGGCTTCTTGAATTCTGCAATCAACACAAACTTGATCTCGTTCAGTGGTTTTGGCTGGACAACTCCTTGGATGAACTTCATGTACCAGCTTAGTGTACGGTCTCTTAAGGTAGTACTAAACTGAGCTCTCTTAACAACTTCATTGGTGACATTCTTAATACTCCATACATCTTCGCATAAGAACCAATGTTGATCAGTATGTTCATATCCATCTCCCCTAAAGGTGGGTAACCTCATCTCATCTTCCATAGATCTTCCTAGGGTTCCTAACTGAGTATGCACTAAACCTCTTGTACCAGTTCTCTGAGTGTTTTGATAACTTAGGTTACTCTGGTTACTTAATGTTGTTAAAACAACAAGAGGTGTAATAGTACTTACTTCAATAGTCTACGTAGTTCCTGAAGTTTCTAGCTCTTCTCGGTGAGGTTCTTCAGTCTTCCCTTCTTCTTCCCTAGTGGACTCTGAATGTTCCTCGTTTAGTAGCTCTTCTTCTTTTCCACTGTAGAACCCTTTCTCTTGTGCTAGTGGTTTGTGATTCTGCTCAAACAATTCCACCAAAGAAACTTCTCTAAAAGTTCTCTCACTACACGTGTGTCCAACCTCTGTGTCGTTGTCACTGTATGAATTATTGAACATTAGTTTTTTCAATCTAACCCACTACTGTATCTTCAAGATGTTCTTATCATGCAATAGCATCTTGATCTTCAACTTCAAGAAGTGTAAAAATTTTCCTCTCGATCCCTTAAAGAAATATCTCTCTTCTTGGCTATATGATTCTACTCTATCAATAACAAACTCAGTGATATGCCCTCCAATGGTACTATCAAACCAGTGATATATTTCTCTTGACACGGCGTTATCAACTCTCTTTACCTTCTTGATCAGCGTTGATGTCCAAACCATAGGCAGTCTGAGTCTGATCTCAAATTGGGTATCTGCTAATATGGCTAGCCACTCGTATAGTTCCTTATGAATTCCTCCAAAGAAAATATCATGTATATTAGTAAAGATATACCTTCCCAGCCAATCCTTTGTACTAAGATTAGGGTTCTTATTCTGAGCTTCAACGAATTCCTTCTCTTGTTCTTCTATCCACTTCTAAATCTTTGTCTTCGATGGAAACCACCTTGACATTCCCTCAAGAAGATCCTAGTCCCGGCAATGGAACCATTTGTTGGCACAGGGGTAGACCTAGGGTTCAGCTCTAACAGCGCACCAACAAGCCCTAACTACTGGCCCTTTCGGCAACACCTGCGAAGCAGATACAGTTTCACCTGAAGTAGCAATAGGGGGTTGCAGGACACATGTGTCTACAACCAGAGGAAATGCAAAGGGGGTCCAGGGCAACACTCTCACACAGATCTAGCTACTCTTTATCTTTCTTAAGCCTACTTCGCACGGTATAAATCATTTCTAACACTATAATGCATTAACAGTATATCATAGAACAAAAGAACACAACATCAATCACACACAACAACAAGATATACGTGGTTCACCCTCTCCCTAGGGCTACATCCACAGAATTGTGCTTTATAATATATTAGATGAAATCATACAGTTCTATATGCACTTAGCTCATAGATATCTCTCTCCTTCTCTCTTCTCTCTTCTCTTCTCTCTATCTTCCCTCCCTACGCACCCAACTGCAGGGTTGATCTTCGCACCCAGTTGAAGATCGTACAATACAAGAATGCTCTCTGTCCCACAACACTTCTCTCTCACAACAAAAATACTCACTCATAACGTGCACGAATGACAAATCAATCAACAACAACTCGATCCCAGGTCCTCTAGACCTTTATTTATACATTACAATGACTCTCAGGCATCCTTAGGCCGAAACCTAGGTGTCAAAACCCTAAACACCAAAACCCTAGGTATCTAAAACCCTAGGTCAACTTGACCTGCGTTTTCAGGGCTTCGCCAGCCTATCTTTCCTTCTTTCTTGCGAGGTGATCCAAAGCATCTATTGGTGGATTTTTTCGCTTGTTGAGTCATCCACGATCCATCTTCCCTGCCAATCTATCTTCCTCACTCTCCCTATCCAACGACTTGCTTTCTCTTACTTTTCTCCGTCTTTTCTGATCTTTTGGTCACTTTGACCCAATCTTAGTCAACTTGTCTTCCGCGCAGTTCGCACTTCGTGCTTCTTTCCTTAATCTTCGCAAACTTCCATAACCAAGGGCCAACAAATGTAGTTATATTATTTATATATAATCAAGTGTACAAGTGTCCAACACATGCACCTAAATGTTGATTATAGAGATATACTATGTATGAAGCATGATTGGGAAATGTAACACTTAGTAAGGACTTTAATACATTTGTAATCCCATTAATACTTAGACACATGCCCAAGTTAAACATCAACGTTGTGTGCCACCAAATATTATGTTACTTGCTACAAGGCCATTCAATGCCACAGTTGTGATACAATGCGCTAGGATAGAGAAAGAAAGTAACTGACATGCTAATTTTTAATTGTACATATTTCTATGGGGTTAGGTCGATGAATGTTCCGTGCACTTGGCTCCAAAAATTCTAAATGTGAAAATCCCTAGTGATCACGAATGTGAGAAAATAGCATTCAAGTTATGGATTTTTTTTTCATTTTTATTCATTGAGACTTCATGGATTGAAGGAAATCTTCTGAAAAATGCCTTTTTTCTTTATTGAATTAGGATTTTTAGAAAACCAAGAGTATAAATGTTATAGTTCATCTTTTTTTTCCAATATTTCACCGATTACTAATGCTATCATTTTTTTAAGGGTGGAATGGTGATACTTCTTCCCTAGGTTAGGGATTCAATGCATTATTGTTTCAATATATATAAAGTTTGCCAAATCTTAAGTAAGGATTCCAATAACAAAAAAACTTCTAGAATGAATTGCAAGACATATGTACTATGAAGGAAAACCTTTACCCAAATTTCATTTGTATTGACATCTCTTTAGTCAGAGTCATCTTAACTACCCACATAATCTTCCTATCCTACAATCCCATGATCTTTTGGAATGAGTTGCAAGAAAAATATACTAGGAAGGAAAGCCTTTACCAATTTTTCGTATGTATTGGCATCCCTTGATTAAGAGTCGTCTCTACTACCCACATGGTATTTTGATCTTATTGGTAATGGAAATAACAAGGAAAAAAACTATATCAAATTGAAATTTTGACACTATAATAACATTTTATTCTAAAATTTGTAGACATGTAGGAACTTCCAAGGTTACCTCGATTGATCCAATGAAGCTACTCCAAAAGATAAAGTACATAAACATTATCTAACATAAACAATGGATCTTCCAGGTAATTACAAACAATATAAGAACATTTTTTTTTCCAGGGAGGGAAATTCCCTGCGGAAAACTCACCTGATACTTCCCCACTTCGTGGATGATATGGGATGCTAAACCATGACCACAGGGACACAAGGCTCGAACTCGTGACCTCTCCCCCGACCGAGAGAGTATTTTCAAGGCTCGAACAATATAAGAACATAAGCATTAGCAAAGGCGGTAAGTAAATAGTCACCATTGTGATGTCAAATGCGGTAAGTAAATAGTCACCATTGTGAAGTCAAATGCAATAAACAATGTGGATAAGGAGCAACAACATGGTGGGTGAACCAATTAACCAAAAAAAGAAAATTACAAAAGTCATCGATGGAATAGAACCAAATTCAATGTACCTACCTGCCACGATCTCTGTCAAAACAATATTTAATGAAATGTATATTAATAGATTCTGACATATCTGTTAATGACGTTTAAGAATCTTAAGAATCTCATTCGACAATAAAACCTCAAACTATATAACCAATAAATATGAAAAAAATAAATTTAATTTTATTATTTAATTGAAAAAACATAAACCCAATAAAATAAAAATATTTAAGAATCAAATAAAACTAATACAAAACCAACAATAAACTCATTACATTAATTCTTAAACTTAAACTTGACAAAGACTAATAAATTGATTAATTAAAAATAATCCATTTTTTTATATATCCCTATATCCCCACACTCATCATACCATTTCCATTTCATCATACCAGACAAAAAGGTCTATCAAATTCCCATTACATTATACACAATAAAATACATCTCAAAATCCCACCAATACCCACATTTTCAACACCCTATGTAAATAATACCATTTCATCATACTAGACAAAAAGGCCTATCAAAATCTCATAACAACATACAAAATAAAATACATCTCAAAATCCCACCAATACCCACACTCTCAAATATAAAATTTGTCGTGTATAGTTGAGAACGAGTGATGATGGTGAACTTCGAATAATGTATATCCTCCACCTACTTTCTCAAATATAAAATTTGTTAGTGAGGAGACATTTGAGATATCTCATGATGGTGAACCTTAACTTCAACTTAAAATTTCTCACTCTTGTTTCTTGGAATATTTTGAAAATTTATTTAAAATTTAATATAATTAAAAATTAAAATTTATTTATAATTATTTAATAATTATCTATTTATTTTTATATAAATTATAAAATAAAATAAATATATATTATATTATATAATGTTTATAACAATTAATTAATTAGATTATTTATATGTAATAATCAAACATAATGTGTGTAAGTCTTTTAAGAAGATAATTTATTATTTTTTTTTAGCAATAGCAAATTGAAAAATAAACATAAAAATGAAAAAAAATATTCTTTTATTATTATTTTTTTTATAAGTAAAGTTAATTTTTTTAAGAAATATTATTAAATCATGTCATTTTCAAAAAATAGGTTTTATAGTTAAATCAATGTAATAAATTTATATATATATATAAAGAGTGTATATAAATGTACTTTATTTTATGATGGTGGTGATGAGGGGTAGAGGATTGTATTTGTGTGTATATGTGCACATTTGCATCTCATTATTCACAAATGCTCATTCACAAATGCACACTTTTGTCTTGTTGTCGCAAGAGTTGGTTCTAGGCTGTAACAGAGCCAAGCCTTAGCACATTTTAAATGAAAAAATAAGTTGTCATTCAGAACTTGATTTGGGTTGCGTGCAAGTAAATTATGAGATAACCTCGAACCACTTTTGATTAGAAGTTGCCCCTTCCAACCCGAGAGGGATCTCTCAAATATATGTCACGACATGATGTTAAATAAGCTTAACAGTGGGCAGATCTGTGGATAACAGAAAGTTTTGAAGTTTTTAGGGTTGATGGGTTGGACCGGAAAGTAGTCCATTGGGCATGGAGCCAAATGATCAAGCAAGTAATAAGAGTGTTTCGGCAATGGAAATCCATGGAGCAGAGGCGAGATAGAAGTTGATTACAGAGGGAAGGATTTATAAAAAGTATGGCAACAGAATAAAGAGAAAGCATATCAAAATGCAAGGAGCACTTAGCAATGAGTGAATTCCAAGCATAAATCAGTGGAAAGAGATGGTTGGGACATAGCATCTAGCAAAGGATGAATTTTGAACCTTGATCTCTGCAAGAAACAACCTATAACTAGTCTGCAACAGAGCATCTAACAGATGATGAATTCTATTACAAAACAGTTACAAATCGAGAAGAAAAGATATATGGAGTTATATTAAAACTAAGAAATTGGACAAACTCTGCAAGCAACATCACAAGAATCTTTGATATGGATAAAACATGCTTCTGCAATCTTTTATTAAAATAAAAATGAAAGCTACCGCCCAGGAGTACTACTCCTGTCCCCTTTTCTTTTACAAATATGCCTCATATATGTATTGAGGTCGAAATCCTCTCTAATCTAAAAGATAACAAAAGTTACAACCAATTCTTGAAACTTTTTGCCATAGAAAATGGGCCAAACTGCTGAAAACTAGGGCTGCGCTTATGGCTTTGTATCTATCACATCGCGAAAACTATGTATAAACTGAAAGAGGCTTTTGTGCATCTGTTTATTCTGAGAAAAAACCTCTTTCAGTTCCCTGAGACCCATTTTCATTTTCCCCAAATCTGCATTTAACAAACATGTGTCAAAACAGGAAAATATGAAATCAAAAAATTAGGGCTTGGAGATGGATTCGATTCTCCCAATCTGTGACACCTATAGGAAAACTGAGAGAGGCTAATGATATATGATGTGTTAGGCACAAAATTCTCCAACAGTTTCTCAAAATGATACTCCATTCGCTCATAATCCTCATTTGAAAATGATGACTTAGCACAGTAAAAAATGCCACATTTCTGAAAACGAACCTCATCTTTCGGGGGACTTTTGACTGCCTTACCAAGCTCAAAATGAAATTATGAAGACACTGTTGTTCCTGAGTCTGTACTAAGGCTTAAAGTACAGTGTCAAGGCATCCGAAAATATGATAATAGTTGATAGAGGATTTCGCTAACCTCGGTGTGGGAAGCTAAAGAAGATTTCTGCGTTCACGTTGTCTTGCTTCCAAC
>ML800961.1:253562-263907 GCA_009831015.1 Picea engelmannii | reverse complement strand
AGTTATTGGATGATAATGCTACACTGATATGACACTTGCATTATATGAATAAAAATGATTAGATTTCTCTATTATTGATTCACCCCCCCTCTCAGTAATCCAACGGGTGGGGGGTTTCATATTCATGAATTCATTAATGGGATTATATTTGAATCAAATGTAGATATAAAATGTGTCCTAGTGATGTTTTGGGTTTATTTAATATATTTCCAACGATATATCATATGACTGGTTTTGGCCTTCAATTGTTGAGAACGAATTTTCACAACATCAAGGCTAGTTTTAATATTTTTTAAATTAAAGTTTAAAATGCCTAAATATATTAGATCCTAAACTCCTTACTATAAGGAGATAAATGAAAATGGTATTTTCCATGCCATAAATATGTCAAATTGTAAAACCACCAAATTCATAGTTACCCAATAAATCAAATACTCACCATAGTACATGACATTTGGTTCATTGCATTACTTTTATATAAATTGAACGCATACTCAAAATTCCCTAGGATTTAAAAAACCCTCACTAAAATCAATGCAAAATTATGAATGGAGAGATGTCAAAGTGTAAATTTATAGGAAACAAAATTTAAATTTTGAACAAGTTTCCACTTTATAAGACAAATTAGGAATCCATGTATAACGAAACACCAATGTATAAAAATAAATAAAAAAATACTAGTTTCTAAACTTGAATACCAACACATTTACTAGCATTTCTTTATCAAGTTCGAAAATAACTCAACTCCAATGGATTGTTGTAAGTAGGAATGATTGAATGAGATTCAAGGTTTCCTTGACCTCATATTCAAACTTCAATTGAAGAAAATTTCATGACACTATCCTTACCATGGATACAACATTTTTAATTAATTTTTCCTTCGTTACCTTGTATACATTCTCAATTGTTGCTCTAGAATGATTTGATAGGAGGTTAAGTCAGGTTGTTTGATCAAATATAGATACACCTATTTACTCAAATCGATTAGAATACCTACCAATTTCTTTGTGTTCAAAATATTTTCAATGAGTTGTATGTGAATAATTCCTTGGCTAACCAACAAAGCTACAAAATTGATGCCTCTGCCCAAAAACTACAATTCCTTGGGGATAACAGATTAAATCCAAGCTTTTATAGTTGTGTTTTAATTTACAACTTCAATGAGTCTTTCTGTGCACCATTTATGTGTATTCAAGACTACCTGATCACTTGAAAATGAAAATTTCTTCATTATAAGTGATGTTTCTTTGTTGGATTGTAGTAGTTTTTCCTTATTGTTGATATTATTTGGCTTAACACTTGAGAATTAGTTCTTATCATCGACTACAAAATTAAGCTATGATCCAAGGAAGATGATATTTTGATCATCATCATTTGTTTCTCCTAATATATTGATCAATTCTTGGTGCAGTTGATAAAACCTATGATTACCTATCAGAGCTATGTACTGCTTCTCATTGCAAAGATGAGGCATCATCCAAAAATTGTATTCCACCGAAGTATTCAAGAAGTATTTTCAGAAATCATGTTTCAACACTCCCTTGAATTGCTTCCATAGAATTACTTGAGTAGTAAAAAACAAATAAAGAAATATTATAAAACAACAAAGCATGTATACTTTGTAATGAAGATAATTGTGACCATGAACTAGCAGCAACTTCTCCATTCAACTCATCTCATCATATCATAATTTCAAGCAGCATTTGAAAATAAGTTGTGTAACCTAAGAAGAGCATAGATCTTTGAGTGGATGTTTAACAACATGAGGTAGAAAAATGAAATCCAAATGAAAATTAAAACAAATGTAACATAAATAGACATGGAGAGGAGAGAAATGGAGTGGAATGGATCAATCAATCTAATGAGTAGAGACATTAATGATTATTCTTCAAGTCATTCAAAAACAATCTTTTCCTAGAAAACATCTCATATCTTTCCACATAATTAGGATTTAATTGTGGGTGATTTCACCAAGGAAGGTGCCAACTTTGGTTCATTTTGAGAGTTAGGTGTGTCTAGATTTCTATTTTTATTTCTTCTCTGCATTTGGAAGCTCTGAGATTTAGAGGGATCTCCCCTCCCTCAAATATAAGTCTATGTTCTTTCCTCTCTATTATCCATGCTTTCATATTGGATATGTCCAGGTTCCATCCTAGTTTCTTTAATAATATACAGTAGGATGGCTCATTTTCATTGTAATAAAGGATGATGCATCCCTTGTGAATTGGGGGAATTCAAGAAATGTCTCAATCGACGTATGAAGGGAATTGGAGAAGACCAGTGTAGAATCATTAATGAAAGGATTGGGTGGGAGAAATGTGTTGACATGCAAGAATGAACTGCTCAATAAAATGAGGGAAAACACCCGATGACAGGTCCCAATTAGACCCGCTCTCATTTGGGGTGGCGCTTTCGACCAGATTTTGGCCTGGTTACCAACTAACTAAATATGAATTTGATAACTGAAGGTTCTCATATCAATTAAAAAGAAATAAAAAGAAGTAAATGTGACTAAATAAATTTAATATAAGGTGTATGATTATTATTCTAAGATGCAGTTTCTAACTAATTCTAAAACAACCTATCCTGATCAGGAGCAGACTAACAAGAAAAAATGAACACAGTGAAATATGTGTATTACTTTCATAGAATAAATTTGCGACACAAGTGATATATAAGTTTAATAGCATAACTGGTTAGAATCAAAGAATTGATTAATTAACTACATTACGCTATTGTTGTATTCATTCTGAAAAATCATGATAATTGTAAACTACAAACATTAATTCAGAAGTAATTCATCAACCAATATTCACAGACTACAATAATATATATGCATAAAAAAAATAGTCACAGTCATACACATATATACCATAATATCCAACTAAAAATGTCTCTCGGTTTCAAATTAACCTGCAATAGAAATATTTTCTTGCTACACTTTGAAAACCAAAATCCATTTCAAATGGAAAGTGCCCTCTTTTTATAGTGAGGGGTGATTGTTTACAATCATCTTTCTTTGCAATAATGAAATTAACGTTGTTTCACAAAAAGGGACTCTTCGTATTCTGAATTCAAATTTTAAATTACATTAACTAAAGAAAGAAACATCTGGAAGGAACTATGGAATTTTGTAATCATGAACTGCCATGTTCTTATAGTTGATCTTGGTATTCTTTCCAAATGGAATGATCACTTAATATGATCTTGAGTTTTCTTGATTGCAATCTCTCCAAGACCAACTAACCGTTATAGAATTTGGCATACACTTCTTGATATAACTGCTCTGATGTGGCCTTTATGAAGGATTGAATTTTGTGGGTGAGTTAGGCGGGTTTCAACAGGTCTTCTTCAATTGATTTTTCTTCAAAATGGCTCAGATTATGGATGTTCGCCTGGATAGATTTGTTTCAATACTCTACCTCACCCATTCTAGCATTGACAGATGTCATTTCATTGATGGACTACATTGGTTTTATCCCTTCCTCTTCGATGAGATCATTTGCATATTTCCACAGTTGTGCACAAGTGTCGGTCGCTACTCCTTGGGTGGAGCGAGACTCATGAAGAGAGGTATACTAGTGTCAAATATAATCTGGTATCTAAGTATTTCCCTCTGTGAATATACTGGTAGTGTGGTAGGTGGAGGTTGGTGCATGTCCTTCCAACTGATCATCTCCTCTAAGGATTCGCTTGTTTCCTAATATATTTCTTGCTTCTCTTTCAATGTGCTTTGCAGCGTAAGTTTTTGATGTTGCTCAGCTCATATTTTAATTAACATATCAAGGATCTCATTATTTTCTGTCACTAGATTTTCAATTAAATTTAGTGCTTGTGCCTTGATGGATTCCACAGTGCATGTCGAGGCTCTGGTCCTTTCTAGGGTTGTATTGAATTTCTATGTTTCCACCTCTAACTCATTTCTATGGGTGTCTCGTTGGATTTTCATCCTCTTTTCAAATTCTATATTTGTCTGGTCCTTTTGTGCTTGTAGGTATTTGTTCATATTCTCTTAATTGAAATGCTCAGTTGCTTTTACAGCTTCTTAGACATCTATGGTGAATTTTTCCTTTACACCTTTTAACTATGTCTCCAATTCGACTACTTTGTTTTGGTAGTGATGAGGGCATTAGTTACTTCAAGGATAGATTATGCATTTAACCTTGCAAAAGTGTTTAGAACTAAATCTTCTTGGACCACATTCTTTTCTAGGCCAAGCCCTACTTTCCACTCTAATACCCTCCCTTCAGATGATTTTGACCTGGTTTATTCTCCTCTCTTCCTCTTTGCTGACATTTTCTCGATGCTCCTTGTCCTATTATCAAAGTAGTAGTCTCCAATAGATACTACAGAACCCTCAAAATTCATGGCTTGGGAGGATAGGGAGGAGTATACCAAATGGATATCACTTCTTAGGATGTTCTAGTACACATCCAAATCCTCATTACCTATGGAGAAATCTGCAGAATTGAAGATCCTATAGATTTCTTCATACATGGGGCAATGGTCTTCACTAGTGTTATTATTAGTTTCAACTACTAAAGCTTCAACTAGCCAAGATGATGGTTCGTTTCCTGCGACACATTGGAATTACACCAAGTTCTTCGGCCTCTTGGCGTTCTAGCTCACCATGATGAGTTACCAAATTGTCCTATAATAACATGTTAAAATGAGTATCATCTTAAGTAAAATAGAACATGTTAACTATAACAGCAAAAGGAAGATTAAACAAAAAAACATGGGTTACCCGTAATCAAGTGATTGCAGTAACAATGTAGTAGCACTCAGCAAATAGAGGGATCAAGAAAAAATAGACTCTTTGCAAACTATGTTTCGCAGACTTATGGTGTAAGCTATGTCTGAATACATGTTTTTTTATAGCTCATAACACATATCAACCTAACACAAACATGTTGTAACTCGGGTGTGTACGATAATCTTACTAAATATGGTCTTAACTTTTGTTGTTAATTCCCATTACCTCTGTCATTAAAGATCATTAAGGTTGATGGACTTATGGATTTGTGCGTCTAAGGTTCTACGAAGTTGTGTTTTAAAATAAGACCATTATTAGAATAACACATTCAGAGGATGAGAGACCATGTGTAGATTTGATCTCTGAGGAGAAGGGTATTGAAGGTATATTCTCTCATATGTGGAAAAGTGTGTGGACCTGACACATCAACCAATAGGAAGTGTTATAGGATGAGGTGTGATATGTCGGGGTATTTGCATCAGGGGTATTCAGAGTGAGGTTGCAAATAATCCTTGAGAGGAAGGTAGCACCAGAATATTCTCTTTTATAGAAAGCCATGTCAAATGTATTTTTTATAAGACTTCGGAACATAGTTATAGAGTCTTTAAAGGATGAGGATCTATTCGAGCTCCGATGAATATGGGTATCGAAGAATATTCGTTAGGCCTAGGAGAATGTGTAAGACATGCATGTGGGAAGGTTTGAGAGGTTATCGAAGTTTTAGCTTCAGAGTTCGAGAGGATGGGGCATGAACTAGACTTAGACAAGAATGGTATTGAAGGAATATTCCTTCAATACTTTAGAAAAGTTGTCGAGTCCCAAAATAAATAAGGGAAACTTATTGGAGAACGATAAACTGGGAAGTCAAGGGTCCAATCTTAGGATGCCATTTGGGGAAGTGATCGTTTGACAGGTTGTACTAACTTGAGGAGACAATATGGGTTGGGATTGAATCTAATAATCCACGAGGTGCCACAAAGAGAGTGTATTGGGTGTGTCGTAGTTATCGGAGTGTGATGATCATATTTTTTGTAGATACATGGAGTGAAAAAATATGACGCACATGATCCCAAATGAACTCTGAATCAGGATTGTATGGATTTAGTTAAGAAGGAATGTATGTCTTTTAGGGGAAAAAATAGGTATAAAGAGGAAAACAAAAACCACATATGTGTTTTAGGATAAGGGATTAATGGGAAGAGATAGTGGAGTTATGTGGAAGATATTGAATTTAGGACATTTCAAGAAAATTTGATGGAACATTCGCAAGCCATGAGGGTGGTCACATGAGGGCGAATAACTGATGGAAACATCGAAAGGTATATAATTTGTAGGTTAGAAGCTTTCTTTCGATACAGACAAACAAGTTCCTCTTTTCTATGGTATCATTGTTCATGAATATAAACATTGATCTCATATCATCTTGACAACATCAATATGGAAAGGTACTCATAGGACAAAGCACTTACATAGGTCAAATATTCTTGGGTCCTTGTTGCGAAAGAAAGGATGGTTTAGAGTAAGAGATAGTGAGTTAGTCTAAAATACAGGGTGAAATAAAAAGGAAGAAACAAATTCAAGCAATGACGAGACTATTGAAGTGAAACTTCAGTAGAAAATGAAAAGAAAGAAACAAAGAAAAACTACTATGTACAAAGCTACATCACCATTGGTGATTAGGAGATGTATTTTTTTAGGATTTTTCCATTGACAGGGAGTTCCTCCTCATATCCATGTAATGTGTTGAGTCTAAAAGTCCCAGGACCTATTTTCTAGTGAATCAAATAGGGTCTTAACCACAGTTTCTGTAATTTGGAGTGTTTCCCTTTAAGTTCATTATCTTTGTACCATTTGAGAACAAGGTCTCCTTATTGAAAGTATGTGTTTCCTATAGTTGATTTGTTGAACCATTTTTTAATTATTTCTTGGTGATGTGTCAGGTTCATCTTAGATTTTTCCCTTTCTTCTTCAATTTTTAGCAGCATGTTTAACCTTTTTTGCATTACTGGGCAGGATTCATCCTGGGCAGCTTGGGCCAATTGTAAGGCAGGTAAGAAAGAATGGGTCGTCATGGTTACTTATCGTCCGTAGACTAGGAATAAAGGGGAGTTACCATTGGATGAGTTTGGATTTACCCTGTCAGCCCAGAGTTCATTTTGAAGAGCAAGGTGCCAATTTCTTTGATTATCATTGACATTTTTCTTGATAATTTTAATAAGGTTGTTATTAGTCAACTCTACCAAACCATTTCCTTATGGGTAGTAATTCATTGATTACTTGACCTTGATGTTTTTTTCAAGAGAGAATTCAGTCAATTTAAGAGAATAAAAATACTTGGCATTATCAAAGACTAAAGAGTCTGGAATTCCAAACCTGGTGATGATATGTGATTCAAGGAATGAAGTCACATGCTTTTCGTTGATGGTATTCAAGGGGATTTCTTCGCTCCATCTAGTGAAATAATTGGTATTCTTCATGATGTATTTTTTCATCTGCAATTATTTGTGATTGATCTCCCCGATCTCATCCAACCCCCATTGTTGGAAGGGGAATTCAATGATGATAGGATGTAAGGGGAAGGAAATATTATTTTCTCTCCCAGCAGATGTTTGGAACTGTTCGAATTTCCTTGCATATGCATGAGAATCTTTAAATAAAGGGGGTTAGTAGTATCTGTCTCTGAGGATTTTGTGAGAAATGGTGTCTCCACCATAGTGGCCATTGGCTGATCCATCATGGATCTTGGAAAAAACCTTTTTTGTGTCCCTCTTACAAGGCATCTCAAGAAAACAACATCATAATTTTTTCTGCATAGAGTTCCTTTCATGATTTGATATTGAGTGGACTTGAGTCTAAAGGCCCTTTTCTTCTTGGGTTCAAGACAATATGGGGTTGATTTGTGTGTTAAGTAATATTTCATTTCAAAAAACCATTGGTCAAAATTGACTGGGATGTAAGTTGTCTCACTCGCATACAATTCTTGATCTTGATATAGAGCATATTCATTTGATTCACTACTAAGTTATTCAGCAGCCATCTTGCATAGCCCCTGGCCTTTGACAATCTTCGCAGGATTAATTTCTAGATCATATTCTTGTAGAGTTGTAATCCAGTTGGCTATATTTTTTTCCAATTCTTTTTGTATCGGCATATTCCTAACCACGAGGTAAGGAACAATGACTTTTGTCTTGGATTTGAACAGGAATGGCCTGAAGTGTTTGAAAACTTTAAATATGGCATAGGCTTGTTTGTCCACTTAAAGGTAGTTCATCTATGCTCCTTGTAAGCCAGAACTCATAAAAGCTACAAGGAATTAATCTCCTTCTTGGTTATTGTATGTTAAAACAATCGCAAATGTTGAATCTAACATGAAGGTGTAGAGGATGAATTCTCGAATAAAGTCCTGGATTAACTATGTAGGGGATTGTGCTATTTATGTTTTTATATTATCAAAAGATTCTTTTTCTTTGGGTCCCCATTTGAATTCAACATTCTTCTTTATCATGTCTTGTTGAGGTTTCACTATTTCATAAAAACTGGGGACGAATCGTCTTACAAATTTGATCCTTCCAAGGATCGACTGCATGTCTTTCTTGTTGTGAGGGGAGGGGGGATTTTCGCAATTGCTTCAGTTATCTTAGGTTCGATTCTTATACCATGTTTGGAAACAATGAATCCTAATAGTCTACCTTCATCAGTAGGAAAAACATATTCTTAGGATTGAAAGAGATGTCATACCTTATGCATATGTTGAATACTTTCCTCAAATGGGCAATATGATCTTTTCTATCCCTCAAAAAAATGGTAACATCATCTAGATACACCATTGTACATTCTCCAAGTAGACGCCTGAAGGAAATATGCATGGTCCTCTGGAATGTTTCTTCGGCATTGATGAGGCCAAATGATATCTTCCTGTAAGAATCTATTCCTCACTTGGTCTAGAACGTTGTTTTTAGTTGATCGTCATGGGCCACTAAGACCTAGTTATAACCTAAAAAACCATTCAAAAGGGAGAGTATCTCAGATATGGATATGTACTACAATATTTGTTCCATTGGGGGAACATGGTAATTATCCTTCTTTGAGGCGTTCAAGTTCCTGAAATCAATACATGGTCTTATATCCCCATTCTTTTTCCTTACTGGTACTAAGTTGGAGTTCTAATGTGTATGTCTTGCCGAAAAAATGATATTGGATGCTAGCAACTTATTCAATTCTTCTTTGACCTGAGGTTCAAGGCTAGGGTGCATCTTCCTCATCTTTTGTTGAAACAATTTCATCATGGGATTCATGGGAATTATGTGTTGTATGATCTTGGTTTCATATGTCTTGATATCCTTGTAGGTCCAGGAAAATATGTCTTTGTATTCCCAGAATAATTTGATGTAAGATTGATTTTCTTTGGGAGAACATTTTTTCCCAGATTAATGTTTTGAGGCATGGTATTTTTTCCCAAGTTCACCACTTCGAACTACTTGGATGGCATGTTGGCTTTATAATTGATTAATTTCCTAAACTTGTCTTGGAGATCGTAGATTTTTTCCAACCTCAACACATTCTTCGAGATACAATTGATTGAACCTATTGTGCTTTCAGATTGATCCAGGACATAAGCATATGAATTCACCATATGGTTGTGTTATCTTTTGTCGATGGTAGAATCTTTGAAAGTATCTTTGAGATGTAAGAAGTTTATCAATTGTTGGTCGTCATCAAAAACTCTCCAATTCATGATATTGTCGGGAATTGATGGCTTATATAAAATTTCAACATAGAAAGTGGTAGGCATCAATCCATCAGAGGGTACTAACCTGGACACTACATTGGCTAGCAAATAAATATCACAATTTAGTGAATGAGGCACTGAACTAATATTAAATGCTAATAAATATTTGTAACGACCCTTGATTATAAATTATAATTAATTTAATAATGTAATCCTAAAAGATTAGCTAAACTATAATTATTTATTAAAATAACCTTAACTAATTATTTGTTATTAATTAGTTATTCTTGATTATGATTAATTTAAGTATAATTAACTCTTTAATCAATATGGTTAATGATTCATTTAAATAATAATTAATTCATTAATTAATTAAGTATTAAATAAAAGGTGTAAAATAAAATATAACATTTAAATCAAGTTACGTATACAAGAAGGGATCACATAAGGATCCCAAGAAGATAAAGGAATTAATGTGAATGGATAAGGGTAATTAAATGGAGGGATAAGAAATTTAATGCAAGGTGGAGTGTCGGTGAAGGGGGGGGATAAGGATGGAAGGAAGGATTTGGAAGGGGGCATTCTACGGGAGACGGGTTTTTTTTTTTCTATGGGCAGAGAGCCGAGAGGGGCTGTGAGATTGGTGTACTCAGATTGAGGCACAGGATTTGTTGGTTGTGACCTATTTGATCAGGCAGGCACCGAGTTTCTAGAGGATTTGGGCTCGGAGGGCCAGGATATCCGTAGATATCCTGGAGCTAGGTCGTTTTCCTAGTTGGCAGGGTGGACAAGAGGTTTTGGGCAATTATTTTTTGTGTTTGCAACAGGACTGGACTGTGTAGCAGGTAGCAGCAGGAAGG
>ML800961.1:238378-253462 GCA_009831015.1 Picea engelmannii | reverse complement strand
TAAATATTAATTAATTCATTAATTAATTAAGTATTAAATAAAAGGTGGAAAATAAAATATAACATTTAAATCAAGTTACGTATACAAGAAGGGATCACATAAGGATCCCAAGAAGATAAAGGAATTAATGTGAATGGATAAGGGTAATTAAATGGAGGGATAAGAAATTTAATGCAAGGTGGAGTGTTGGTGAAGGGGGGGGATAAGGATGGAAGGAAGGAGTTGGAAGGGGGCATTCTACGGGAGATGGTTTTTTTTTTTCTATGGGCAGAGAGCCGAGAGGAGCTGTGAGATTGGTGTGCTCATATTGAGGCACAGGATTTGTTGGTTGTGACCTATTTGATCAGGCAGGCACCGAGTTGCTAGAGGATTTGGGCTCGGAGGGCCAGGATATCCGTAGATATCCTGGAGCTAGGTCGTTTTCCTAGTTGGCAGGGTGGACAAGAGGTTTTGGGAAATTATTTTATGTGTTTGCAACAGGAAGGCAACTGACAACGGAAATTAGCATCAGACTTAAGGTACTCAATTTGAATTTATGCATTACTCATTGATAAATTTTAATTTTACTTGCGTAAGTGTTGAGAAAATTTGGAATAATTCTTCTTTTATGAATTTGGTAGAAATTTGTTGTACATTTGGTAGGATTTGGTAGAATTTTTAGAAGTTAATTTAAAACCAGTCATTACAATATTTGATTAGTTCCCAAACCTCAAGTTGATAGTTTTTCAAATGGCTTGAAAGAAAATGAATGGTGTCCCTCACCTGTTTTATGATAATTTCAGAATTTCCAAATACCTTGATTTTCTCAACTTTCAAGTTGACTACTTTTCTTAACCCATGTACTAGGGCTTCGTATTCAGCAGTATTGTTGGTGCAAGGAAATTCTAGCTTGCATGCAATCAACATTTTAGTACCTTTCAGGTCTTTTAGTATGAAACCTGTGCCTGTACCTTCTAAATACTTGGGTCCATCGATAAATAGCGTCCACATGCCAGGATCTCCTTTTTCATTTTAATTGGTATTTTTGAATTTTTGATTTTTTGGTTTTAATGAGTTTAGCAGAGTCAGTGCATTTTTCTAATTTATCTCTAGAAACTATGTTAGGTTATACATCAGAGGGATTGTTAGTTTGAACATTTATATTAAATTTGGGCTCAACAATATGGGTGCAATGAAGGATTTCAGATTGTGTGTTGGATTCCACGAGACGTGATGGTTCAGCTATAAAATTCCCAAAAAATGTTTCATATGAATAATTTCCCAAAATAGAATTGTTAAACATTATTGGTTTATTTGGGTCATTTAGGTCAGTAATGACATGTTTCATATACCTTTATCTATCAATCCTGATCTGATTCATTTTTCCATTATAAGGGAGCCACAAGTGAGACCAGTCAGTAGCAAAGCAGCCATTCAAAATAGTATACTAATATCGACTTAACAACATGCCATAGTTGTCTGGTATGTATAATACTATTATGTATATAGTTTGATGAACTTTTGTATTAGCATACATCCTCATCAAGAATTTTTTTAATTCTCTAATAACTTTAACTTTGCTTCTATCTAACTGAATAATCTAAATGTCAAATGGTTCAGGTTTTACATTAAGCTTCTCATGGACTTTGAAGGCCATGACATTACATGAGTCTCCCAAGTCCACCATGAAATTATGGACATTTCTATTAAATATTTCAAAAGTGATGAGAAAAGGAGGGGTAGTAGAACTAGATCTTTGACCAGACAAGGAAGCATTAGACGCAACCTGAATTTTACATGGAGTGTTATTGTTAGTAGAAATTACCTTGGTGGTCCCTTTCTTGGCTCTTGTATTTGCTTCCTTTGTGCCAGAGGAAGTTTTGCCTTGCAGAGTTCTGATAAAATTTTCTTGGATTTGTGGAATATTCATGAGTTCAAATAGAGAAATGTTAGCTTTAGTCTTCTTCATATCTTCCAGAAAGTCATATTCCAACCTGGCCAAGGGTGTGGATGGAATAATAACTTTCGATGTTTGATTTATCGGCTTGGGGTTGGAAGGTGTAGTTTTTGAGGAATTGGCAGTGGGATTGTCCAAACAATATGATCGTTTAGGATTGGATGTAGCAGGAGAATTAGAATTGGTGGTACCAGGGGTGTCATCGAAAAACTTCTTACTAGAACTCCCAGTATTTACGACATTTTTTGAGATGTGCACTTCTTCAGCTTTGTCTTCATCTTAACCAAAAGAAATGTCCCAAAAAAAATTTAACTATTTTTCTACAGGTTCATTAGATTCTTGAGGTTTTTCATGTGGTTCGTAACTTCCTTTGGCTTCATCATTGGTTTCATTTATATTCATTGTTTCCAAGTTTTGAAGGACCTGGACAATATCCTCCATGTTAATGTCTTTCGTATGAGAAGGGGTGGTTTTGTTTTTGGTGGAGTGTTCTTATCTTTCTTTGGGGGAAACCTAAAGAATTTGTTTTTGCTAGACAATCCCTCTCCACTACCCCTTTTCAGGTCAACCAAGTCGTTGGATAGCTTCTTAATGATTCTCTAAAGAGATTCCATATTCATCGAATCAGAAGGATTCTTATATTCACTGGGTTTGAATGCAAAAACTTTACCTTTAACATTATATTTAGATGGTTATGATCTAAAACTACCTTTTAAACTCAACATCATATTTTTCTCAAACTCAAGGGCCTCTTGGAAAGCTTTTTCTAGAGTGCCTTTCTTCAAGTTTTTACATACATGGACATGGGAAAACTAGAGGTGTAGAATTCAATAGTTACATCTTCAGCTAGTTTTGAGGCATGTAGGATTCATTTTAACAGAGTAAGGAAACATTGATTGTAGTCGGTAACTAATTCTTTTGAGTCGATATTGACTCTTGACAGTTCTAGAACCTGGGTGGTTGGTGTTTTTTTCTCCCCAAAATTCTTGAGGAAAGAGATTTCAAAGGTTCTCCAGTTCAGAATGGAGGCTTCTTCTAGAGAGACATACCATGTTGACGCTTTCTCTTCAAATGAAAGGGGGAACAAATGGAAAACAAATTCTTCATGTCGAATGTCCTATAGAATAATGGCCAAAATGAATTTCTTAACATGGTTTTTGGCTAAATATTTTTTGTCAGAGTCGAATTTAGGCAGGAACTTTTCAGGGTGTCTTGGCATGTCATGTTAGATCCCTAGCACCGCGAACAGGTCATCAAACAATCAGGGTTGGTAGGGGGGAGGATTTTTGTTGGCGTTCATTCCAACCATGTTTGGAGGTTTATACATAATGATCTAATAAGGGTTATCTTCAGGCTCACTCTTAGATCTATTTCTTTCTTTGGAGTTGTATTCCAACTCATCTGTGGGAGTGTGAGGGGGTGATTCAGGTGACGAGGGTGGTCTACCTCCTGCTCCACCAGCTAGTAAATAATATTCAATATTAAATTTTGAAGCCCCAATGAAATTAGAAGTATCATGAGGAACGTGATATTCAAGGGCCCAAGCCAAATGGTTTTCTTGATGGGATTCTAGGTCAGAAAAATAAGGGTATGTGTGTCTAAGGTATTCCTAATTTTTTAGGTCGAGATTAATCCAAGGGAATTTTTTTAGTATGTATTCTAAGTTTTCTATTCAGGTCTTGGTTGGTTCACTCGGTCAAATGTCTGACCATGGCTTCAATCTCTGAGATGGTTGGGACACGAGGTTGAGGGGAAGAAAAGGATGTTTCAGGGTGAGTGGAAGTGCAGTGAGTACTGAATTGAGTTGGCATGTTGACAACATACTCTAAAGGGAAGGAAATATGTTTTGCATGAACTTGGTGGGAATCACTTGTCGAGGAAAATCTTACTTGTGGGGAAGAAAGTGAAGGGTTTAAATTTTGTTTGTAGCCATTTAGTTTTGTGGCCATACTTCTAGCGTCATTTTTGTTGATGGTCCAAAATGGCCCACTCAATTAGATGAGGGAAAATGCCCAATGGAAGGTCCCAATTAAACCCACTCTCTTTTGGGTTGGTGATTCTGACCAAATGTTGGCATGGTTATCAACTAACTAAAATACTAACTAAATATGAATCTGAGAACTGAAGGTTCTCAGATGAATTAAAAAGAAATTAAAATAAGTAAATCCAGCTAACTAAAGTTAAGCTAAGGTGCATGATTATTATTCTAATATGTAGTTTCTAACTAATTCTAAACTAACATATCTTGATCAGGAGTAGACTAATAAGAAAAAATGAATACAGTGAAATATGTGTATCACTTGCATAGAATAAATTTGTGACACAAGTGATATATAAGTTTAATAGCATAACTTATTAGAATCAAATAATTGATTAATTAATAACATTACGTTATTGTTGTACTCATTATGAAAATCATGATAATTATAAACTGCAAACATTAATTTAGAAGTAATTCATCAACCAATATTCACAGACTATAATAAGATATATGCATAAAAAGATTAGTCACAATCATACACATCTATACCATAATCTCCAAGTAAAAATGTCTCTCGATTTCAAATTAACTTGCAGTAGAAATATTGTCTTGAAAAAATATTTTCTTTTCTAGGAAGGCATTCCAAACGTGTTTTTTATAAGACTTTGGAACATAGCTATCATATATTTAAAGGATAAGGATCCATTCGAGCTCTGACGGAGACGGTATCGAAGAATATTCTTTAGGCCTCGGAGAATGTGTGAGACATGCATGTGGGAAGGCTCGAGAGGTTATTGAAGTTTTAACTTTGGAGTTCGAGAGGATGGGGAACGAACTAGAATCTGACGAGAATGGTATTGAAGGAATATTCCTTCAATACTTTAGAAAAGGTGTTGAGTCTCGAAATAAATAAGGGAAACTTATTGGAGAAAAATAAAACGACAAGTCAAGGGTCCAATATTAGGATGCCATTTGGGGAAGTATACATTTGATAGGTTGTACTAACTCGAGGAGATGATATAGGTTGGGCTTGAATCCAATAATCCAAGAGGTTCCATGAGTTATCGGAGTGTGATGATTGGACTTTTGGTAGACGCATAACTAGTTATAATCAGAGAATTGATTAATTAGCTACATTACGCTATTGTTGTATTCATTCTGAAAAATCATGATAATTGTAAAATACAAACATTAATTCAAAAGTAGTTCATCAACCAATATTCATAGACTACAATAAGATAGATGCATAAAAAGAATAGTCACATTCATACACATCTATACCATAACTCCAACTAAATATGTCTCTCGGTTTCAAATTAACTTGCAGTAGAAATACTATCTTGCTACATTCTGAAAACCAAAATCCCTTTCAAATGGATAGTGGCCTCTTTTTAAAGGGAGGGGTGACTGTTTACAATCATCCTTGTTTGCAATCATGAAATTAGGGTCATTTCACAAAAAGGGACTCTTCGTATTCCAAATTCAAAATTTAGATTACAATAACTGAAGAAAATAACATCTTGAAGGAACTATGGAATTTTGTAATCATGAACTACCATGTTCCTATAGTTGATCTTGGTATTCTTTCCAAATGGAATGATCACTTAATATGCTCTCAAGTTTGCTTGATTTCAATCCCTCTAATACCTACTCTCCATTACAAACTTTGGTGGAAACTTCTTGATATAACTACTCTGATGTGGCCTTTACGAAGGATTGGATTTTGTGGGTGACCCGGGCGGGTTTCAAAAAGTGTTCTTCAATTGATTTTTCTTCAAATTGGCTCAGATTATGGATGCTCACCTGGCTGGATTTCTTGTGGTATTTTACCTCAACCATTCTAATGCTTACAGATCGTGTTTCATCGATGGACTTCATTAGTTGTACCCCTACCTCTTTGACGAGATCATTTGAATATTTTCATATTTTTGCGCAAATGTCAGAAGCTGCTCCTTGGATGGAGTGGTCACTCATGAAGAGAGGTCTTCTAGTGTCAAATATCATCTGGTATCTGATTCTTTCCCTATTTGAATATATTGGTAGTGTGGTAGGTGGAAGTTGGTGCATGTCCTACCAACTGATCATCTCCTCTAAGGCTTCACTCGCTTCCTGATATCTTTCTTGATTCTTTATCAATGTGCTTTGCAGCCTAAGTTGTATTTGTTTCTCTACCCGTATGATACTTAACAGATCAAGGAGATCATTATTTTTTGTCCCTAACTTTTCACTTAATTCTAGTGCATGTGTCTTGATGGATTCCATGGTGCATGCCGAGGCTCTAGTCCTTTCTAGGGTTGTATTAAATTTTTGCATTTCCACCTCTAACTCATTTCTATGAGTGTCCCGTTGGATTTCCATCCGCTTTTCAAATTCCATATTCATCTAGTCCTTTTTTTCTTGTAGGGATTTGTTCATCTTCTCTAAATTGAGACTCTCAGTTGTTTTTTCATCTTCCTAGACATCTATGGTGAATTTTTCCTTTACACCTTCTAACTTTGTCTCCAATTCGACTACTTTATTCTTGGTAGTGTTGAGGGCATTAGTTACCTCAAGGAAAAATAAGCCATTTAACTTTGCAAAAGTGTTGATCACTGAAGTTGCTTGGACCGTGTTATCTTCTGGTTTAGACCCAACTTTCCACTCTAATACCCTCCCTATAGATGATTTTGACCTGGTGTCTTCTCCTCTCTTCCTCTTTGCTGACCTTTTCTTGATGCTCCTTTTCATGTTATCCTATAGATTTCTTCATACCCATGGAAATGGTCTTCGCCAGTGTAATGATCAATGTCAGTTACTTAAGCTTCAACTAGTCGAGATGATGGTTTAGGCCCTATGGCACTTTGGAAGTACATCGAGCTCTTTGGCCTCTTGGAGTACTGGCTCGCCATGATGAATTACCAAATTGTCCTTTAATAACATGTTAAAATCAGTATCAGCTTAATTAAAATAGAATTTGTTAACTGTAACAGCAAAAGGCAAATTAAACAACATAACATGGGTTACCCGTAATGAAGTGATTGTAGTAACAGTGTAGTAGCACTCAACAAATATAGGGATCAAGACAAAACAATCTCTTTGCAAACTATGTTTCACAGACTTATGGTGTAATATATGTCTAAATACGGGTGTTTTTATAGCTCATAAAATATATCAACCTAACACAAGCATGCCATAACTCGAGAGTGTACAATAATCTTACTAAATATGGTATTAACTTCTATTGTTAATGCACATTACCTATGTCATTAAAGCTCATTAAGGTTGATGGACACCTGGATTTGTGCGTCGGAGGTTGTGCCAAGTTGTGTTTTAAAATAAGACAATTATCGGAATAGCGCATTCGGAGGATGAGAGATCGCGGGTTGATTTGAGCTCTGAGGAAAATGGTATCAAAGGTATATTCTCTCATATGTGGAAAAGTGGGTGGACCTGACACATCAACCAATAAGAAACGTTATGGGATGAGGTGGGACCCGTCAGGGTCTTGGCATAGGAGGTATTCAGGATGAGGTTGAAACTAAACCCCGAGAGGAAGGTAGCACCAGAATATTTTTTTTTTCTAGAAAGGCATGCAAAAAGTGTCCCTTTGCAAGCTGTGTACATACACTCTTTTCCCTTGAACAATCACGTACATCAACCTCTTTTTCTTGTTTGCTGGGTTTGGTGGTTACTGGGTAGGTTTTGATGATTTTTGAGTCTTATTAGGTCTCTGTAGTGACTATTAAGTGTCTGTGGAATGACAAGAAGCCTGTCTTTGGTTGAATTTTTGGGTGGTGCATTTCTCATCATCTTTTCATTTTGATTGTCCTTATACATTGGGCTGGGTGTTTTTTTCTCCTTGATATCCTACTTGGGTTGTTTCTTCCTATGTACACTAGAGTCTTTATATCAAGCTATTGTTCATTCCGTGCATTTTCATTTTTCTTATATTGAAAATAAAAAAATATTAGGCATTTTACATTGATTGTCATTTTGATTTTTTGAGTCTTTGTCATTTATCTTAGTGCATGTAAAGAAAGATTGCATTTTAATTTAGAATTGCATAATTGAATTGAAAATTTCATTTTTAAGAATCATATCATTTATTGGAAATTGAAGTTAGGACTTTGCATTGTATTCATATTCATTTATTTTACTTGTTGAGTCATAACATCACTAATTTCACGTCCGCACATTTTGAGTAAGCAAGGCCATTAAAATTAATGCTATAATTTAAAATTGATTAGTAACAATTTTATTTTCTAGGGTGCACAAACTAGCCTAGGATTTAGTGCCTTGGAATAGAATTTTGTGAGTAAACTTCTCCAACACTATTAAATCAACATATGTGTCTGACAAAGGGAGTGGAGAAATCCATTGTATAATCGGTAATAGCAGGAGGCTCTGCTTACACTGGAGTTAATCATGAGGTCGTGAGAGGTCAGTTGAAGGGATATCCCCCCGATACCTTCTTAGCATCAGAGATATTTTTGGGGATCTATTCATATCTGGGTATATTGCTAGTGCCCTTACCTCCATGAGAGGCAGTTCTTTCAAGGTTTCAGGCTTTGCTACCCTACCCATACAGTGGACCTGACTTATGATTGCTCACATGTGCATTGTTTATACTGTGGTTTCTTAGTTTCTTAACTTAGGTGCCACATAGGTTACTTGCATGGGTTATTTTGCAGGTACCCTGTGTCAGATAAGGGTCGGACAACACACTGCCTTTATGGAGGATTACTTCTTCGGGAAGATCTGACTGATAGCTTGTTAATCCCACGAGGGCCCTTATAACTGATTTTAATACCTTCGATATTTATCAGGGAGTTGCAGGCCCCTCTTGGGTGAGGCATGCCTACTTTAGGGTGGGAGGCCCTTTCAGCCACTTTATCCTATTTGTGTGCATATTGGCCATTTGATTATTTTGGAGTTCTCTTTGATTACTAGTCGGCCTTAGGATTTTTTTTTATATCTTGAATCTTAATTCATCATGGAGCCGGACCAGCTTCCCCACCAATCTCGCCGCTTGTTACAGTTACCACCACATTTCAAGTCTTTTCCTTCTAAAAGGTGTAGACTTATTAAATGTGGTACACACACCTCCACTTATCATACTTGTGATTCTACAAGGATGAGTACTTAACCAAGTCATCAATATAATGGGAGCCCTTCAACTCCCACACCTACTATAGTCAGTGGTACTCCTTTGACTCCTTCAACCACAATGGTTGTAGTGTCGGGGGAACCTATCATCACTAATGCATGTCCTATAGTAAACACTCAACCTAATTCCATGAACCCATTTGGGTCTCTTGGTCACTCACTGGGCTATAATGTTCAGTCTATCCTGATGGCCTCTAGTCCTTTTTCCTATGGTATTCATAATTTTACTTCGCAGTTTTAAAACTCTATACCAGATGTTGGACCTAATGATAGCATTGGACTTGGGGGCACAACTCCTTCTTATAATCCATTTTTTTTTGTGGCTCTCAGGTCCCTCAAACAACTCCTACCATGGGAGGCATTCCTTATTTTAACCCCGGGTCTAATCCTATTTCTTCTGGGTGGAGCAACCAACCTGGTGGAAAAGATTTTGCTCAAGTTTCATCCTTTACCCTCACCTCCTCGGTGTCAATTCCGACCAACATGTTTGGCATGAAGAATCCACCTTTATCCTCTGTATTCACACCTTGGGAAACCCGAAACCCGAAGCCACTCTGGCTGGGGGCAATTTTTATAACCCCCATCAGAACATTCCTACTAGAATGATGCCCAACCAACCCTTTATGAATCATCCTGGAGGAGGGTCTTACAATCTCGTACAAGGCCATGGTGCTTACCAGAACCCTAGATGGGCTGCAATTCCCCAAACACAATCTTTCAAGGGATCTTGGGGCCAAATGTCGCAACCTCATCTCCCTTTTATGGCCACGCTGAACTTGCCAGAATTTTCTAAGTTGATGAACGACCCTATGTGTCATGATCCTACATGACCCCTCATTCCCACCAAGCTTCCTTCAGATATTCCAAAATTCGAAGTCAAGAATGATGAGGACCCTGGTGATCATGTTACCACCTTTCACCTACGGTTCTCTTAGAATTCCCTTAATGAAAATTCCATTCAATTAAGATTATTTCAACGCACCCTCATAGGGTTTGTCGTGACATGGTATATCAAGATACCTAACGGGGCATACGGGACCTTTAGTTAGATGGTTCTAGTCTTCCTTAACCACTTCCAATTGCTAGTTTGTTACGATGTTGGCTTAGAAATTTTGTCAAACTTATTCCAGGAAAAATACACTCATATCTCATATCATATCTAGGAATGGCATAGATGGAAGAGGTTGATCAAGACCTACATACCCCCAGATTTCCTATTAGAATGGTTATTTAAGTATTTACATCCTACTATTTCGAAGGATATTGCTACATCTAGGGTTACATCTAAAGAAGAAGAAATATTCAAATCCCAGTAGTTACATATTATATATGCTCAGTCTAGGATGATATACTAGATTCTTTCAGACGCACTGAGGTCAAACTATGACCCTAGAAAAAATCCTAGACCTTATGCCGATGGCATTGTAGGATCCGCAAAATGTGAAATCCGCAGACTCGGTGGAAATCCATTTGAAAGAGTTGTCTCTAAACCAGTCTATAGGAGGGCCAGATTCATCTACATCTTCCAATCCCACTCAGTCATTAGATGTACATTTTGTGCAATCGTCGACTGGCCCAAATGGTAACCAGCAACCAGGTGGGAATAATAATAAGGGACGTAATAATAATCGTAAGGGTGGGAAAAATAATAATAAACCCAAGGAAAATGGTAATAATGAGAGGATAATAATAATGTTGGTGAGGGCAACAAAGAAAGGATTAAGGTGAAATTTCCCTGAAATCTTTGTACAGATGATCATATTACTCATTTATACCCCAAACTTCCGGAAGATGCAAGGCTCTTATCTCTATCGCCTATCATGTTTTCGAATCCTTTTCCACATAACTAGCACATGGCCTCGAGCTCCTCAAATGCCAAAAATGCAGCCAGTGGGAGTCAAAACCCACCATCACAAGACAATGACTATTTGTGCATCAATATGGTCTATTCTTGGGTTCATGTAGCCACCCGGTCTCGTGATTACAGTTCCCCACAAACTGCACCTAGTCTAGAATCTCCTCCTCCTCCTAAGACACCTATGCAAATCGAAAAAATAGAGCCACCACCTCATATTCTGAAAGGATTACTCAAGCGCTCTACCCACAATCCAAATTCTAGAGTCGCCCATAATTACTCTATTGTTGAAGAATTGGCTCAAACCCCTTGTGCGATGTCATCCCTGGAGGTACTCCAGACGTGTCCTTCATAGAGTAATGTCGTGCTTCCTGTGTTAGGAGCTCTAGACCCCAGTGGCTCGAAATTTATCAAGTTTGACGTCACAGATGTGAATCCTTTCTTTCCTCACCATGTGGAATTACAAATCCATGTGGGTTACTCAAAGTAAACCATCAAGCATGTGGTTATTGATGAAGGCGTTGCCACATGTGTGATGTCCCTGATCTATTGGAAAGCTCTTGGCTCTCGAACTCTTTCTCAATCTATGACCATTTTGACTGCTTTTGACGATCATTCGTTCCGCCCTCATGGTATTATTCCTACCTTTTCGATCCATTTAGTGGGAAGACAGTAGATGTGGACATCAAGGTGGTTGATGCACCCCTCCATTATAACTTGTTACTTGGACGCAATTAGACTTATCCTATGACTGTTGCCATATCTTCCATATTCCACACTCTTTCTTTCGCTCACGATGGGAATATCGTGATGATCGACTAATTATCTTTTGTGTATGCTATCCCCAGTGAATTTGTTGGACCATCGATCCCCGTGGTTGAAAATTATTAGCCCGCAATTGAGAATATCCATGTTGGAATTTATTCATCCCTTATGGTTACTTTCAACTTCATGGCATCGATCCACCATATTTACGCCATGTCCAGTAGGCCTGTTTCGTCAGATAGGCCTGTTCCTTTCCACACTTCCTATTTTAACGATCCTTGGACCCTACCTTCCTCGACTTTGTATTGTGAAGGTTAGTCACATTCTAGAATGGCCATGCCACTATCGATAGAGGATATAGCGTATCAATTTTTTCTTGACTCTTTCGTCGATCTCGATCCTATTACCTCACTGATGGATGAGGAGTATCTTGTTCTTCAACCCGTGTGGGCCACTTCATTGTCTTACTCGCATGACTTCCTCAATGATACTTTTCCCTTAGAAGAATCTATCATCGAAGCCATGAATGGTTCTGACAAACCTTGGGATGATATGCATCATCGCTCTTATTTTCTCCCAAAGATTGCTAGAATCAAACAACATGACTTTCGATCTACTTTGAGCGAGATAGTCGATCACGCCATAGTTCCACTTGATACGCATGGCATTTATGTTGAAGGAAATATGGATAGTATCTCTCCTACCATCGCAATCAATATCTCTCATACATTTGGAAATATTGAAAATGTACACATCGGTGTGGATCATTCGCCAGAAGAAATCTTGATCTACACCAAGCTCTTCAAGAAATTATGAGATGTATTTTATTGGTCATATGAAGAGATGTCATGTATCAACCCTCGAATTGTCGAGCATGAGATTATAACTTATCTGAATTCTAATCTTTTTCGACAACGTCTTCGAGTTATTAATCCCTGGAAGGCCCCTGCTATTAAGGCAGAGGTAGAGAAACTGCTTAATGATGGATTTATCTACCCGGTTCCCTTGACTGAATGGGTATCCAATCTCATTCTTGTGAATAAGAAGCAAGTAACCATCCCTGTATGCATGGAATTTCGTGACCTCAATAAATCTTATCCTAAATACAACTTCCTGACACCTTTCATCGATCAGATTCTCGACAATGCTATAGGAAGCGAGGTTTTTTATTTCATGGATGGATTTAGAGGTTATAACCAAATTCAAATTAAACCGGAGGATCAACATAAGACGGAATATATTTTTCCTTGGGGAACTTTCACATACTGGAAGATGCCTTTCGACCTTAAACACGCTAGAGCAACCTTCCAACGTGTTATGACCTTCACATTCCATGATCTTAAGCATATAGTCGAGGCTTATCTTGATGATCTTGATGCTCACTCTCGTAAGAGAGTTGATCACCCTAAGAACCTTTGGCTAATTTTTGAAAGATATCGTCATTATAGAATCCAGTTAAACCCTCATAAATGCATATTTTGTGTTAGTTCTGGATGTCTCTTAGGAATTTTAGTCTCTGAGACCGAGATCATGGTAGGTCCATTAAAGGTTGAGGAAATACTTTGATTGCCTTCCCCGTGCATTATTTGACAACTTAAAGGTTTATACGGGAAAGATAACTTTTTACATCGATTTATAGTAAACTATGCCAATATTACTAAGGGTTTCATGTGTCTTTTGAATAAGGACACCCCTTTTATCTAGGGTGAGCTAGCCCAGGAATCCTTCGATGCTTTGAAGAAATCCTTGGTATCGATGCCTCTGCTGAACTGACTACAACAGAGATTACTTGATTTACATCACCATGTCCGAAGAGACGATTGGTATGGTTTTGGTTCAAGAGGATGATGATATTTGTGAGCACATCATCTACTATCTTAAATGAAACTTAGTCGGTCCTGAGCTCAAATATTCTCATGTCGAAAAGCTATCTTTGGTTGTTGTCCACACAATCCAATGATTATGCCATTATATATTGCTTTGAAAAACTACTATGGTTGCCGATGTCAATCCATTTCAATACGTCCTTACTAGGCATATCATAGGGGGAAATACAATAAATGGATTGTCATTTTACAAGAATTTGATCTTGATTTCGCTTCAGCGAAATCCAAGAAATCACTAGTCTTTGTAGAGTTAATATATGACTTCCCCCGATTGGATGAGGATGTTATTAATGTCGATTCTTTTGCGGATGAACAGATTTTCATTGTCACATCATCTGACCCCTAGTATGGAGACATTGTTCTCTGTCATCAAAATTTGAAGTTCCCTCAGCATCTCTCGTGAGATGATCGACGACGTGTATGATACCAATCTTAGAATTAAATTATCGTCAGTGACACATTGTATCACCAAGGAATAGACAATATCCTACTGTTAGAAAAATAGGACCGTGGAGCAATAAAATAAAACAAATGCAGAAACAAAAAAACACAGAAGACACACAATACAAGAGAGACACAGATTTACGTGGTTCACCCAGTGTGGGCTACGTCCACCAGAGAAATTTTCAGGTCCTTCCTTTATTATTATCCATCAAATGAAGGGATACAACCTACAGCAAAACCCGTTGTAACTTCCTCTTCTTTCTCTCACATTCTCCTCTCTCAGAATTCAATATTCACTCTCATACATAGCCGCAATACATTTCCCTCATAAAAGAGGGTTGCCTTCTAGGGAGAAAAAACCCTAACATAATCTCTACCATTAGATCTGCGACCTTATAATGAACGGTCCAGATTTACAATGAAATTACAATATACTTTTGTAAGGCAATTTTTTCTTCGGTGGCTTCGCCGCCGAACCCCCGCTGGGGGCCCGCTTGCCCCCAGACCCCCCGGACCCCACATAGGGGGTACCCCCCCTCTGCACTCCCCCGCGTGGAAGAGTGTACATACTTCTGGGGTGTAAATACTTCATGGGGTATAGACACGTCTGAATGCAAAGGACCTCTGCATCAAGAAGATAATCAGGCTCCACAACCAACAATCTCCCACTTGGAGATTGATCTCAACAACTCCACTGCTGCTGTATATGCTGGACTTTGAACCTTCTTGGACCTGTAAAATTTCTCATCTTCATCTTCAATCTTGAAGACCAACTGAAACTGAGCAAGAACTCAGTTTCTCCCTAGTTACTCCCTTTGTTAACATGTTTGCAGAATTCTGGCTAGTGTGTCTCTTTTCCAGCTTCAATTGTCCATCTTCCAAGGTGGATCGTATGAAGTGGTACCTCAACTGTATATGCTTAGTCTTAGAATGGAAGGCTGAGTTCTTTGCAAGGTGAATGGCACTCTGACTGCCACAGTACAACTTGTTGTTCTCCTGCTTCTTTCCCAATTCCTCCATAAACCTTTGTAACCAAATCATCTCTTTACTAGCCTCTGTAGCAGCAACATAC
>ML800961.1:159110-199588 GCA_009831015.1 Picea engelmannii | reverse complement strand
TGTATGGTTACATTGTTAGTATTTTCTTAATCACTAAAACCCTAGGGAGCAATCACACAAGTAGGTTGTTGCTTCATGTCCCCATGATAAAAGCTTGTTTAGCCATTGATTAAAGAAGGTTTAGCCTAGCCATAGCTACACTATCCATTCTTTTTTCTGAGTTAGTTTTGGATATAAGTTGAAAAAAGAGGACGTCCTAGGCCTAATTGAGTTTACACCTAGGGTTTGACTCTTAGGGTTTGAAAAGCCTTGTCCCCAAACAACACTTTTCAGCCCTAGACTTATATTTTAAAGCTAGTCGTTTTTCCAAAGAGTCTTAAGGAAAGAGGGAGGAGCATGAGGCCTAGCTTTAGCTACACCGGAATGAGCCTTCTCCCCTTAGGGTTTTGATTTGGTGGCCCTGCCATTGCAGCACCATTAAACCTAACCCTCCCGTCCTTAGGTTTAAGTCCTTCCAAGCCATTAGCCTTTTCTCCATTTGACTCCATTAACCCAAGGCACTAGTCTAAGAATACAACATTGAGATTTTTGTGTTAAAACGACTCTTTCAAACTCTCTAAATTTGAAACCCTAACTAACCCTAGCATCTAGACTAACCCTAATTGTTGATGACGTCTTGCCTTATTTGAACTTTTGTTTGGACTAAAAGTTGCGGCTGACTCATCGTTTGATAGCCATAGAGGTTTTAAGCAATTTCATTGGTCAATTTAACCAAACGTCCACCTCTTTGTCTAGCTAACCTAACCCTAACCCTAAGGTGACGTCATACTTATTTAAACCCTTGTTTGGCTTCAAAACGTTGTGGTATAGTCACTTGTTTAATAGACTTTGAGTTATTGATCATATTCTTAAGCTTATTTGACAAAACGTTCCTCTCATTGTATTCAAAATTAACCTAATAGTAAGGCTGACGTCACCCTAAATCTGCATAGTGACGCAGCAGCAATATTGGTGTATGAGCACATTTATTGCATTGTGATATAATAAGGATTGATTTGATACATTGAATGCAAGTACTTATTGAAGAAGTATTATAAGACTTTGTTTTTATTAGCAATCATTGACTTCGTCAATAATTACATCTATTATTGCTCATATGTGTTAAAGATAGTCATTAATGTTTTGAAGTACTAACTACTGCAGCACATTCTTTTAGCTTTATTTGCGTTGTCTCGCAAACAGGTGCCATTCAGTGGAATATATTTTCTTTGACTATCATTTTGGCATTAATCTGCGAAGGGAAAGCTTACCTTCAGAACCCCAGATTACTAGGGACGTCTCCCTTGGGATTAGCCACCCTAAATAGAAAGAGATCCCCATCAAGGTGACAGTGGGTGGGGAAGCTCCTATTATGCCAGTTTGAGCCTTGACTTCAAGCTACTTAAACCTTTCCTACAAACTGTGCGATAACACAGCCCGCGTGTGTATGTGCCCTGGCTCACTACAGCCCGCGTATGTACACGGCCAGTGTATACAACAGCCTATGTATACCTTCTAAGCTATTAGGGTTTATCCTTCAACATTAACTCAGATCCTCTGCAACCAATATATCATTCTCTTATTTGTCTGATTGCCCAATCTAACCACTAGCCATTCATAACACATCCAAGATTTCCAATAGTCTACTCATGCTCCACAACTAATAAATATGAATGTTATCTCAATCATGTATAAACAACTAGTATACGATAGAAATCATGTCACCACTGAATCACAAGAGTATTTCTCACTCCATCAATCAAATCAACCAAATTGAACCATGTCATAGAATCCATACCAAGAATTCCCTAAGCATTCACAACACATCAAACAATACTATCCATCAAAACAATAATGTAACCATACCTGTGTCTCAGTGATAGATCTGATCCCATAGAATGTAGATCTGGAACCTGCCTCATCATCCAAGAGATTGGCACCAACTCAAACACAATTCCTCATCATTCCATCCATTCTACGTGCCCTTTCCTCATACAGCCCACGTAGGTAGGTGCCTTGGCCCATTACAACCCACGTACACCTTAGAAACTAGGGTTTCTGAAGCTCCAAGAATTTTTTCATCAAGATATTTGATGTTGCCGAAAATTTGATGCATCCATGAGATCCTCCTCTCACTTTGTTTCTCATAATAGATCTTCAATCATGCTCAAGAGATCCATACCAAAGATGCTCTCACAAGAAGCTCTTACACAAAGCTCTCCATCAATACTCCAAAAGATAATCTCACAAGAAGCTCTTCATTGATCCACACAAAAAGGATATTTTGCAAGAGTCCATAGCTATCTTATTTATACTTTCATCCTCTAGGTCACCTAACCCATTTCTAGGTCACTTAACTTATCTTCCTTATTTTAGGGTTAACCACTTTCCATAAATAGAAATTTCTCCAATACATTATCATTTAAATATTCCTTCTTGATTTTGTTACCTTTCCTTATTATTTAAATAATCCACCTCGACTTTGTCAATTTACTTTATCATATAATAATGATTTATTCTTTTAGGTCACTTTGACTTCTTTGACCTTGGGGGCTTCAAGCCTTCATGTGGGGGTCGTTCATCTTCGTAAGGCCATAACTCTCAAACCATGAGGAGTTTTGTGACATTCCACATACCACTGGAAATGGCATGGCAAGAATTATCCATCTAGGATAGTTTCACCAACAATTTCCTTGGTCTTCATCTCATTATTCCATATACAAGCATGGATCCTCCAACCATTCTTCTAGGATAACTCAATCCGCAAAGCATCTTCCCATGAGGGTTTTCACCATAAGGGGACCACTTTGGATTTCATCCATGATAAGACAATAATGAGTCATATTTTCATCAAACAAACTATGCATCATATATCCAAGAATCCATCTTTATGATGTTTCAATGACAACTCATTGATCTATCTTCATCTATGCATCATATCAATGATCCATCTTCATCGATTGGTTTCCACTTTGATATGTATCATTCTCATCAAGGAAAATACATATTACATTACATCAATCATCAATCAATCACTTGACATCAATCAATGACATCAATCAATCAAACCATTGGAATCAAAGACAACATGATCCAAGCTGGGGTTTAAGCATGGTCATTCTTCCATTTACTACCCCCGGGAAAATGGACAAGTAGAGGTTGTCAAAAAGTCTCTCAATACCATTTTGCAGAAAATTGTCAGCTAGAACAAATCTGACTGGCATATTATGTTACATCCCGCACTCTGGGAATACCGAACCTCGGTCAAGACTGCCACCAGATTTTCCCCTTTCCAGTTAGTACACGATGTGGAGTCGATCTTACCTATTGAATGAGAAATCCCTTCTCTTAAATTGGTATTCGATCTCCTCCCTGGCACTTTTGATCTCAAGCAATGCCTCGTACACCTAGAGAGACTTGACGAGCAGCGTTGAGACTCCTCTATGACTATCAAAGCGAATAAAAGATGTGTCAAGGTCCAATATGATAATTATGTTTGTCTGTGGTTGTACGCTAAGGGTGACTTGGTCCTTTTATATGATCAAGACAAATAACCGTTGGGGGCATGCAAGTTCAAACCCATGTGGCATGGTCCCTATATCGTGTGACGTGTCTTAGAAAAAGGAGCCTATGAGTTAGAGGATTACGAAGGGAACATGTTGGTCGAGCCCAGGAATGGGCTCTACCTGAAAATATATTACGCTTGCACCCCAAGCTTTAGCGTAAATATTTTTATACTAATGTAATTTAGTGTATATATATTTTCCCTTTATTTATTTTCTTCATCTTGGTTATCAAGTTTTCCCTTGGTTGGCATATGTCAATGGAGTCTTCAGTCTACTTAATATTTGTAGATGAAGCCAGTCATCATACATGAAACTTAGCTTCCGCCACTTGACTGGTTTACTCACCCAAGGGTCTACTAGTGTCTTCAGGTGGTGTATTCTTAAGGCCATCCACAAATAATGTGGCCAAATATAGCATTGTTATAGAACTTTTGCACGATGTCATTTCCCATGGTATTCGCTCTTTGGAGGTTCGCCTAGATTCCCATTTAGTAGTATGTCATTTGAATGGCACTTACCGTGTGTGTGATCCTACATTACTCCGACAATTCCTACGGGTAAGTCTTTTAGAGTGACAATTTGATTTTATTACTTATCATCACATACCTAGGAGTTCTAATTATATATCTGATGTTTATGCTAATTTCATTTTAGGTTGGCATTTGTCACATAACTAAAGAAAAGAAAACAATCTCATCAATGTACACATTGTAATATAAGTAAAGTCGAAGAACCATGTTTTATATATATTTCAAAAAATATGATGTTTATAGTACAAAATTGGGGCCAACACCCTCAATACAAATACACGGCCAATAATACAACATCCATGACATCTACGCATTTCGCACCAGATGTTTGTCATGATAACAAACTATGGTGTTTGTGAGATGCCAAAAGATCTGCACCCAAGCTTTGGGCACACCAACCACCTGTCATTGCATGGCCTCTGGCAGATCCTCTACCTGAACAATCAAAATCCTATGTGTCAAATGAGATAGGTTTCCCTAAACGTTTTGAAGGACTCTCTCTACTTCTTCTTCCACCTCATCTCCCTGATGCCTCCAACAATGTCATGGAAGCCTATTTGGACATTGTGCACCTACGTCTGCGTCACACACGTGTTTATTCAGTACTTAAACATCATCCAAAAATATTTTAGATTTTACTATACAAAAATACAAAAAATGAAATATTTAAAAACTTTGACATACCTATGTCCCTATAGTCAGTCCTTGGTGGCAATGGCATGTCAGGGTCCCCTCTGAAGTCGATCCCTGCATAAGGGTAGTCATCCAAAGCAATGACCTGTTGTCTCCACCAGTAAAAGAAATCATCGTTGTAGGGTGTGGGCACCCTACCTCCCCCCTGCCATCTCATTACCTCGGTCCACCATGCCATGGATGGATCATGAGGTCCTCGAGGAATGATATCAAATCTAGGTCCCAAACCTGGAACCCGGTTGAAGAAAAATATACACAAGGTAGATGCAAACCCGAAATTCCTATTTTCACCCTGTTTTCATTTTGTCAACTAGCTCTTCATATTATCTAGTATTTAGGTGAACCAATCATACACTATGGGTCTCAAACACTCTATAGAATAGAACATGAGTGGCCTCAATTCCTGGTGCAACGAAGTCGGTCCTATGATCCTAGTCAAAACGAGGACAAAGATCTTGAGGCTTAGATTATTGATCTCTCGGATGGGGAGTTGACTCACGACATTCTCAGTCCCTGCTATATAGTGAGCGTCTATGTACTCTTCTATCTTCATACCTCTCCCAAATCCCTGGGCTTTGAGGTTCACCACCTCACCCTAACGCGGCAACCCAGTCAAGAAATATATATCCTCGACTTCAATCCTTAATGGTTTCCCATCAAGAATGAAGCTCTCACTATATGGATCCCAGTAATCCACGAAAAATTGTAGTAACCTCACCTAGGCCCTCATCCCATTGAGTGCCCAAAATTTGTACAACTCCCATATTTTCAAGGCCATTTGGGCCCCCAGATCTCTTTCCACAGCAGCATCTACCTCCTCATGTTCCCTTTCCCTCCATCCTAGCACCATCCTGCCAAAGAAACATCAATTTTTGAGTTAGCAACCATCAAAAACCTTGTTTATGGACTTGTACGCGGGATGCATCATTCACAGTACGTATAGGGTTGAGTACATGCAGTCTGTATTTTACAAAGTCTTGTATAACCTCGCGTATATGTGACCTGATGAGTGGTATCCCACGTACACCTAAATACCTAATTTGCGCCTTAAATAACTAAAATTTTGATACCTAAATAAAAAATGTAACCCACTAAAAAGGAAGAGGAGGGGAAGAGGAATTACCTAGCCCAGACGGTCTCTGATTCCGTCACTCTACGCTCCCACAATCACCAGTTGAAGATCGGAGGTAATTTGGTCCAAAATTCATTATTTGGATTAAAAAAGTCAAATGACATAGTAAAATTTGGTTTTTGTTACTATTTATAGCAATTTTTACCCACTTTACATAGTTTTGAATCGTATTTTTGCCTAATGGACTAATACGGTAGTGGATTGAGTTGGTTTTTATAGTTTTCACTAGGGATTCTTGCAGTTTTTAGTGTTATGTTGACCGTTTGTAACTTCGGACAGGTATTTTCACTATCCAACATATAGGATAGGTATTTGTTCCATCATACACATTTTCATTGTCCTATAACTATCACTCATACGCCTTAGGTACGAACCCATTTTTTAGCGACACAGAACTCTTTATCTGTTATAAGAAGTGTTGTTATCAAATGGTAGAGACTTACCAAACATGGGTACCCTAGTTAGATCATCTGCTCCATTTGGTGCCCATGCAGATATTTTTTCCATAGGACCGGGAATCCCTTATAGCTAATACATGACTTTATGTTGACCCTCATATCTCACTCATAAACATGTTGAGCTATACCTAGAGGACTCCCAACCGATTTTGATTTAAGCTCTTTTCCGACTCGTTTTCAAAAAGCGAAAAGATTGTCAAGTGAACTTGTCTCTTTCACACTTGTAAATTGGATTTGAAAGGATGTCTATTTGGTACAAGTTTATCCATTTTTCAAACCAAGAAGACTAAGATTATGAAAAAAGGACCATTTTTTGCGTTAATTTGTGATTACATCTCATGCCATTGCTTGCAGTATTGAGCCTATAGTCGGTTCTTACTTTGAGTTATAAATTGTTTGCCTCAACAGTTTTTCATCCTCAACCAAGCAGACCCTCGTTTATATCCTTCACAATTTGACACCCTATACCCAATAGGGAACATTCCCCAGAGTGTCCATATTCTGCATGCACCTCCTTGCATTGAGCATAGATTTGTTCCATTGTTGGAACTAGTTTTGCTTACTTGCGACACTCATTTCCTCCTCTCTATCATAGCATTCGTTTGACTATGAAAAAAAAAAAAAGACTGGCGGGAAGGGAATATTATCTTATATTGGCAACAATCGTGTTGCCTTTGAATAGAGCACAAAGTTATTGAGTCCACTTTTCATCATAATTTTGTGTCTAGTATGGCCTTAGGAAGCTTAGCTTGTTACAGAGAGTTTACTCCCCCGACTGGTTACTCTTTCAGTCCCTATGGAGAGTTCGATTGATGCCTCCTGCATCTCATGGTTTCATCATTGAGTCTATGATGCCAGAGTCTTATGTATGTCTCGTTCTCTTGTTCAAAGGATGTCTATCAACCTGTGTTGACCATTCCTCAGAACTCTTGACTTTGCATGTCGGCGATACCCTCAGTTTGTCTCAGAATCACATGATGTTGCACTCCTATTATGTACCCTAGTCCTACTTTCCTCATTGTTAGGTAACCTTGAACCCAGCAGTCAACATTTCATCATTGGTCGTTGACTAGGTTGTTTCCCTTATGTTCGACCGAAATACATATATTCACACATTGGGATTCGTGCAGTGTCTTGGATTCCATTAGCCTTATTAGCGGTTTCTTCGCCTTTGTCAGCAGGTTTCCTCATTGGTTGATATTTAGAGGATCTTTTTTGTGTACCACTTGCACTTGGCACACGCAAAAGACTCACAGGTTCATGGGTTCGTGAACATGTTCTTTGTTTGATTTCCTCCAAATCATCAAGCTTTCGCTTTGTACCTCGTGCTGAATGATGAGATATTCCTTAATGATCTCCTTTCAGCGGGTCTCCTTCCATCGACTTCAACTCATCTATTATGTAAATGAGACCTAGAGTCCTATGAGTACCTAGAGGCTTTCCATCATTAGTGGAAGGTTCTCTTGCCATCGACAGTTGGGAATACATCAATGTCTCCCGATCGATGGATTCTTCAAGTGTTTGACCACGACTCCTTTATTCACACTTGTAAGATTGTACTCGGTGCCTTGATACCTACTTTCATCGTCAGTAGGTTGTCTCGCATTTGTTAACGGTATACCTCAATAATCGGTAATCAAACGAAGTCTCATTATGTTCGACCCCAACTCCTTTATTCACACGATGTAGACTTTCATTTTTGGTAGATTGTGTAGAAGACTTGAAGACATCAGTATGTAGTCGCAGCTTTCTTGAGTTGTTTCTACCTTTTCATTGGACCAATACCTATGTGACTTCAATGATCATGGGCGATCAAATTGTACTCCATTGTATACAGATATCTTCTTATTGATTTTAAGACTGGTTCTACTAGGTCTTGTTTTTTACTATGATATCCTTTTGCATGTAACCGCATTTGTATTTTCCTACTCATGGCCATGAACAGTTGTTTGGTATATTTTCACATGGATCTGCAGTGTAATTCAAATTGACACCCATGTATGCAAAGTCAATAAAGATTTTAATGAGCAACTAGTTCTTCCAGTTGGGTCCCCATTACTCCACTTCTGGGGTTTTATAATGTATTTCAGCCATCGTAGATACCCCTCTGACCTCACACATTAGAGGGCATATGTTATAGAAAGATTTTCCTCACCACATGCAATCTTGCACAGAAGGCCTTTTTCCATTTCCCTATGTAGACTTGAAGTCCCTTTTTTACAAATCCCAGAGCTAAAAATACAATTTTTCCACATATAGGCACCTTGCCTACTATACAGCATGTGTATACGCAGGTTGCACCACTACAACCCGCGTACATCGATAAATGTGCCCAAAAATGAAAAATAGTGTCAGGTTTCCATGTCACGACAGGATATCAATGATCCTTGGCCTTCCATATACTAGAAACATTCTAACTCAACCCTTCAGTTCCACTTGAAGGTTATAAATGGGACAAATCCGAGCTATGGAAAAGAGGAGAAATAATTCAACTTTGAGAGAAAAGTTACTCTGGAGGAATTATTCACTTCACATTGAGTATGCATCCCTTTATCCTTTAAGTCTGAACGCATTGTTCAGCCCCCAATATATTCCCTTATTTGATGGAGAACTTCATTTTCTCTCTTATATGAGCTTGCCTTTGGTGGAGGATTGAAGTGGTGGAGGCCCAACTGGAAGGAAATTAGTTTCTCGGTTTTGAACTGTGTCGACACTGAAGTCTATAACTTATTCACTTCTGATGATTACATCTTAATAGAAATACTCTTTTCTCATCCAATTGATATCTTGCAAATATTTGAATTATTATTCCATGGGTGTATTTGCTATGAATGTTAATGGATTATGCTATTGAATGTGCTAACATCATATATTATCACCATATGCTTGCGTTGCTTGGTTGTTGAGGACTAGTTGCAGGTATATTTCTTTGGGTCAAGTGCTCAATGGTGGACTTCATCAAATGTCTGGACGAGATAGGCCTTTTATCTTGTCTTGCTAGCATATTTGTTTATATAGCATACTTGAGAATAGAGTTGATTTTTGTAGTCATTTCCATCTGTTGTGGTTTTCCCCTAGCCATAGAGAGATTTTCCTCGTAACACTCAGTTCAAATAGAATTGGATAAGCAACTTGTGGAGTGTGTCGTAAACATCTCAGCATTCACGATAGTGTGGTGAACCCTCCCTCTCATGTAGACTCTTCCCCTACAATAGAAACTTCCTAGACTCTTGTGGGCCCTCTACTTATCCCTAAGCTAGAACTAGAAAAAGGTAGTGTTTTTCAAGTTTCTAATGGAAAGAAGAAAAATTACAAGGTCCCCAAAGAGAATGATGCAAAGAAATGTTGATTACAACAAACCCCACAAAGGCCAAGTAGTTAGTACTTCTTGTCTTTTTATAAACATGTTTTGAAAATGTTTTCTTTCAAGTAGTATGTATGCTTCAACAATTTGTAAGCCAATTATATACCTGCAAAGATAGAAGAGGGTTTTTTTTGGATTGGTATCCCCCCACGTGAAACTTGGATTAGATTTTCATTTGAACTTATGGCCTCCTTTTGTGCTATCTACTTGGCTTTGCCGCAATATTTTTTTAATACAAACCCTATATATTATTGTAAATTTTTTTTTTTTTAAATCATAATTACATCTATGGATACATGGTTTTTTGTTCTTGTGGTATGAAATTCAGTAAATGTTAGGGGGTATTGCATTTATATGTACATGGTTTTCACTCTCATGATTATAACATTACAAAATAGAATTATACTAATCATCAATCTTGGTAATATTTAAATATCTAAAAAATAATAATTAAAATAACACTTATTATTATTATTTATTAAATTAATTGATAATATTAAATAAATTAATAATAATAATTAAATCATTAATAATAATTACATCACAATTTGATGCTAAAAAGACACAATTTTGACATTAATTTAATGTAAAAACATATCTACTACAATGCTAAAAATAAACTAGCATGATGCAAAAGGAATAATAACAATACATACGTGATTCTACTACGATGCATGTGATGTAATACGATGTTAATACAATGCAAAATAAATAATAGTGATGCATAGGTGACATTAAATGATGGAAGAGTAATGTAAAACAATGCAAATATGACACAAAATGAGAAAAAAAAATTGTATTTTGACACTAACACAATGCTAGTATCAAAGAAAATATGACACAAGAATGACACCCCATCTAAAATATGATTCAATGCTCATATTGACGCAATACAACATTAATATGATGTGAAATGCATTTTTTTCAACAGTATGTGATGTAGCATGACACTAACACGATGCAGGAAAGCTTTCTGTCATATTTTTGATCACTAAGATGACACTTTGTAGAGTGTATGTTAAAAAATACAATAAAACATTAATGAAAATCACAACACCCCATTTATCATCATGGTTTGCATCATCAAAACTTGAATTTTTTTCTCAAAATAATGCACTGGGAGATGACGTTAATGATGACGCTACAACCTTGTATTGTAGTAGTAGGGGAATTTGTTATGAAACAATTTCAAAATAACCTTGTAAGCATTAAGAAAATATCTCAATATTTAAAAAGGGCAAGGGGAGGGGGGGGGATTGATGCAGAGAGGCTCTAGAAGATATTGAATTGAGGTAAAATACCTACAAGGAAAGTAACAAGTGCACCTTCTTAGAGAAAGAACAAAAAGAACTAGAAGAGCTATAGGAACAAAAGAGAAAAATCTATAAATGGGAGCTGGAAGAGAAGTGGAGACAAAAGATAAGGGTGATTTGGATTTAAAAAGAGTGATGAAAACACCAATTTCTCGAGAAACAATAGAAGAGAATTATAAATTCTAAGAGAGAAATGGTGTCAAGGCATAAGTATATTGTAGATGTAAGAGTGAGGCATTTTGTGGAACTATATAAAGAACATGTAGGGTTTAATATTGTTGTAGATGTAGCCATTACCTCCCATCTTCCAAGTTTCATAAGTTATGAACAAAACATTGAACTCATAGAGGAAGTATCTAAGGAAGAGATAGAAGCGATATCACACTCTTTTCAAAGGGATAAGAGCTTAACCTCAAAAGTAGGATTTTATGAACTTATAGAGAATGATCCTTTGGGAATAGTTGAATAGTCAAGGAGAAATGGTGTTACTCTAGGATCATAGAGTAAGCAATTTGTACTTAAGACTTGTGCTTTTGCATGCAAGTTTTAAGTGTCACTTCATTAATTAAATTGAGGCCTATTTTTCCTCAATCTCCTTTTCTATTATGATAAATAGTTTATCTTCAAAGTTATCCAATTCCTCTAAAGGACTAAGGAAAGGTTTCCTATCCCTCCTCTTCTTTCTCCAAGTAGCAAAAGGGATCAACATACACATAACTCACTTAAAGAATACATGAGGATTAAAAGGAAAATGAATCAATATAGATTTATAATTTACATACCTCCTATTTGTATATGATATAATGACCTTTAGTAATGGAATTATAAATAGTTTATCTTCAAAGTTATCCAGTTCCTCTAAAGGACTAAGGAAAGGTTTCCTATCCCTCCTCTTCTTTCTCCAAGTAGAAAAAGGGATCAACATACACATAACTCACTTAAAGAATACATGAGGATTAAAAGGAAAATGAATCAATATAGATTTATAATTTACATACCTCCTATTTGTATATGATATAATGACCTTTAGCAATGGAATTATAGTTGATGAAAAATCATAGGAGCAAGCTCTCAATCTATTTGGACTACCACATAAATGGTGATTAATCTCTAGAAATCATTAATCTATTTGAACCAAGGGAATGATTCAATCAATCATAGGGAAATTATTACATTTCAAGTTTTATTCTCTTGATGAGGTATTAAATACTTGAGTTTCATTTAAATCCTAATGCATATGGTACTAAAGATTGAAAATGGCTTCCTCGAAAAGTGGAAGTAAGAATCAAGACGTGGTGCAATCATTGGTTGTATGTAATGTCCCCACTTTGGGACATCAAGGTATTACACAGTGTTATGATGAACAGGGTAGCCAGTTGAAGATTATAGCAAGTACAGGAGTTGTTGAGGGATATTTTGGGGTCCAGCTTGCATCGTTCATCCTATTTCATCATTATGATCCATTCTGCACAGGTTGGCGTTGGTTCTGTTGCATTCCAAAGATTTCCATGATTTTGAGTATTTTGAGCTATAAGTTAATTAAATTCACTAAAGTGGTCATTTTGGGCACAATACTTGGAGGAACCTCTCAGTGTAATAGCTCATTGGAATCGGGAGGAACAACACTACAAGATAGGATGATGAGAAGTGAATTTCAGTGGCCAGGGAAGCCAAAAAGAGAGATAAGGTGATTTTCAAAGGTAAAAAGGTTAATTAATTAATTAAAGTGATTTAATTAATTAATTAATAATTAATAAAATGAAAGTCACTTTGGAGGGACAAGGTGAGCAGGAAGTATAAAGGAGAGGCAAGGGCCTCTATTCATTCATTCTTGTATGTTTATCATTTTGATATCTGGCTTCTAGCTAGAGAGCCCATACCTTGGGGGTTTTGGGGGTTTTGAGGGTTTTGACTTAACAAACCCTAGAGGACGATTCGGTGGTGAAAGATTCCACCTAGCTTGTCCCAAGCCTGGTCTCTAAGATGCAATACTCTCCCATACCATTCTAGTTCAGATCTACTCAGTGCAGGAGGGTTCTACACCAACCACAGGGACGGGAAGAGAAGGAGGGCGCACCATTGGGGGTTTCCATCAAGGGGGGCGCACCATCCATTGAGGGAAGTTCGTTCTAGGTGATTGGCAGGGCTTCTGGAGATTCTAGCACCTGGGTTTTCATTGCAGGGTCATGGCCATTAGATCTAGTGCATTCTGGTGGAGTTTTATGTGTCATTTGATTTATTAGATGCATGGGACGAATTGGAGAGGAGCACACTTCAGAAAGTGATTTCAGCTATTTGGTAGATCAGATCTTCATCATTTCTCTTGGGACTTCACCAGGGAGGTAACCAAGCCCCGATCTATCATTCTAGTGGTTTTGTGGAGCATTTGGAGGCCTCTAGGAGACAGGCCGAATTATCTAGGGTTTTAGGCATCCAAGGGAGTGCACCATTCCTTGGAGGAGAGTCAGATCCGTGAGTTTGAGAGGGATCTTGGAGCTTTGAGCACCTGGGTTGTTCTTGCCTTTACCCGATTTACTGTTTGGCATATTTACCGGAGTGATTGGACATCTTTGGCAGCAGGGACGAATTGTTGAGGCTATTCAATGATCCAGCAGGGCGTGGCATCTTCCATCTTGGGGGTTGATACTTCATACGGCCCAGATCGTTCTTGTATTGGTATTCATGGTGTATTCAGCCTTTGGAGGCTTATAGTATCTTCTTGGATCATTTTGTAGCAGTTTCTATTGTGTTATTGGATCCATCTGTTGAACATTCAAGATCGGCATCTTCATTGTATCAGGTTCTTCTATTTATGAATAAAATCAGATCTGAGGTGTTTTGGCTTGTCTATCATATTGTTGATATTGCATATGGTTAAGGTATGTTCCATTACGGTATCTTCTTTTTTTATTGTTGCAACACATATATAAATTCATCATCATAAACCTTAAAGCTGAAATCAAGAGGTCAACCTGCAAGTAAACACATACAAACAAGTGAATCAACAAAGTGTTTGACGAAATGCTACAACCAGTAAAAGTTTAAAAAGACACCCAAAACCGTGATGTTCCTGGCATGTTGGCTTGGGAACATTACAGTCTAGGAGGAAGACTCACCTTGGTCAAAATAGTGATTGAAGCAATCCCTATCTATTGGATCTCTATGGGGATACCATTGGTGAAACAGAACAAACTATCTAGGCCAAAGTTCGAGGGTAGATATGTGTTATAAAAACCTCATTTGTTTGGTATGGATCTAGTAGAAAAAATATCTAGAGGTTGCTTACTACAAAGGTTTATCGGCAATTAATCATGGTGAAAAAATACATAAAACAATTTGATGGATTGGAGCTTCGATAGGTGACTCAGTGAAGTGACACCTAAATGGATCTATTTTTTAGAAATCTTCAGTGAACTCCTTTCCTTTGGTTGACAGCTTCCTAGGATGGAGAGTTGGTAATTGTATAAAGGTAATCTATGACTAAACCTATAGATAGGAGGGAAAAAAGTATATAATATTTTTGATGATCTAAGAAGAAATCTGGCAAAGAAAGGATGTTTATCCCTTTCTTATGTATGCCAACCACATGATGGAAATGTGTGGATAACATGATGGAAAATAGGGGCAGAGTTAAACCTTAATGGTAGGAAAGTAGAAGAGTGATCATCCTAAGTGAAAAATTAGTTGATAGGTCTTTGGCCTAAAGAAAACAACATGCCATTTCAACCAAAGTCTAATTCTTTCTTTCAACAATGGCACTCTGTTGAGGTGTGTAAGGTATAGATCTCTACCAAGATATACCATTATGTGAACATAACTCATATGAGAATTATGGTCTTGTATTCGATAGTTGGTCCTCAGTGAAAAAACAATATTACTCTGTTTGCTTACTTTTATGGTGAATATATTTTCAAATTGCTATGGCTAAGTTTCTAGCTAATCCAATTCACTGGAACTTTGTTAAATTCCACTTGTATCACTATTGAAGCTCTTATCATCTGTAGAGATTTATATGAATTCATTTCAGATAGTAAGTAGACAATCTATCCTCAAATTTTAACCTATAAAGTTCAAGACTGGATTTTGGGTAATCTTCATTGAGCAATGCATAAGGACTAGGACACTGTGAAAAAGATAAAGCACAGAAATCATCAAAATCAACACGTTTTCAGATTAATTAAGAATTATGCACCAATTCATTCGTCTACGCAATATCAACACTGCTGTTCCCTTAACAACCATCAAGTATCTGAGCTCTACTACTTATTCTGGAATCCAAAGTAAACTCTTGGTTCAATTATTGCTAGGACAACAAAAAGAAAAATTCATAGCACACATTTTCTGCAAAATTCTCATAGCGCAAGCTCAGTTTTGAAGTTCAAAGCCACAATGTAAAGCTTGAACCCATTAAAAAATTTAGTGGTCTGATATGCATCTTGGGAAATAGGTAGATCCCACATAACCCCCTGCCATGGCCTTTTTGACATTGTATCCAAATGATTTTGGGTTGTCTCTCATTACTGCAGCAGCTTCATGGTTAAGCGGATCCTCGTGATTTGGTTGCTACAATCGATATCACAACCACCATGGTAAGTACTATATTTGCACATTAAAAACAATTCTCTAACCAAATTAAAAACAATAACTCTACCAAAGACGTCATCAAACACTTACACCTAAAACTGGAAGATAAATCCAACCCAACATTTTAATGCAACATTACAAAGTTGTATAATCATTCTGGAGTTTAAACTGTGTAGAGTGTTTTGGACGTTTCAAAAAACACTCTACACAATTTAAATTCCAGAATGATTATACGGCAACTATGACAAAGCAACTATAACAAACTGTGAAAACATAAGTACCAAAAATTACAAAGTGTGTTTACTTAAACTTCATTAAAAAAACACATACTAATAAAGTCAAGCCAATATACCCACACAATTTAAATCCCAGAATGATTATACATCAACTATGACAAAGCAACTATAACAAACTGTATAACAAACTGTGAAAACATAAGTATCAAGAATTAACAAAGCAACTATAACAAACTGTGAAAACATAAGTACCAAGAATTACAAGGTATGTTTATTTAAACTTCAATAAAGAAAAACACATACTAATAAAGTCAAGCCAATATACCAACAAGAGAACAGCCATTAATCAAATGGAAAAGAACTAAGGTGTGCTTCATGAAAACAAACAAGCGCACAGAAAGAAACGAGTAAAGAGTATACACAAACAGGAAATCAAAGCTTGCAACCACAATTTTCAGAAACTACAACTGCAAATGCATTGTAACCCCACATTACAGTAAATAATCTGTAGTGATTTGAAAATTTTCAAAAATCAACTTACTGTAAAGAGATGATACAACCCATAAACAATGGTGTTGATATTCAGAACAGGCTTCCAATCTTCACGCAGAATATTGAGGCACACATTGCCTTCCAAGTCAATATTGGGATGGTAAACCTGTAATATTTGAGCAAATTACATATAACAAATCAAATCGAGAAGTAGAAAGTTCACATCCACATATTTTTTTACAACTTAGGCTGAACTATTTCCCTATAAGAAAAATATTTTCATTTAAAAAGTCGTAGAGCTTCTTTGAAGTATTTCTAGAACCCATACCTTTGTCATACATTTCACCTTTGGTGCATCATGGGGGTAAATAGGAGACACCTGAAAAGTAAACAAAAAGGAGCCACCTCTACACAAGATTCAAGAACAACAAAACATTCAGATTGATAATAATCTTACAACCTTCTAACCTTCAGATTGATGAAAGCTGAGTTATCATTTTCATAACCTTCTAACATGAAATGACTTACTGATAATATCCTTCATCAGGTCGAAGCACAATTTCAAAATTCATTAGATCATCCTTTCCATTTGGAAATGATATATCAGTATTCTTTGGCAGGTTCAATTCACTGATATCTGTAAATTTCAGAGTAATGAATTAGTTTCAACAAATGAGAGAAAACAATAGATACTGTCAGAGTCAATAGCCTACTCTCACTTATAGGTCCTCTGATACAGAGATTCAGAATGCCATGTGATTTTATTTCCATACCTTATGATCCTTTCAAGAGTATTGTAAAATTTTCCTTTCTACCACATTAAATCCGAATGACCAAGGCCTTTAAATATTGGTCGATTGTGCCACAATCAGGAAATACTCATGCTGTATTCTAATTGACCTAAAGACACCATATCTCAAAATATACGACTAGATTTCAACAGAGGAACCTTCAGACCAGTGGGTAACCTTTCTCTAAGTATAATGAAAAGGATCGCACTCATAGAATGACACTTTGCACCTGATGATTTTAAAAATCATGCAAGAAAAAGAAGTAGCTTGAGATATGTACCAACCTTTATACAACACCAATTCACCAGCACTCTGCTTCTTCGCTGGCGGTCTTCCATTAGCATTTTTAGCAGCTTCTGTGTGTTTCTCCTTTATTTTAGAAAACTTAATCATTCTGCAACCAATGATATTAAGTAAGAAAGACATAGATTTAATAAACTAGAGAAATGAATTTTTCGCTGCATTAAAAATGGAGTAGAGGAACTCATGCCTCCACTAGATAATCTATTTTCAGAGAATTGTCAAGAATAATTGATGGAGAAGAGCATACACTATCGTTAATGGAAGAGACTAAAGTACTATTACCCTGCATCAGCCTAAGAGCATCAACAATGAAAGATACAGGAAAAGCAAAACTGAGGTGAGTCAATGAGCTTAAGATTAGTATGCAAATAAGATAACCCAGTAGAAGGCAGGGAAAAAACATAAACAGAGTATGAATAATATCTTATAAAAATTATGTAAGAAAGACCTGTTAGAGTAATAAGCATTATGTAATAATCTGCAGATGCGAAGAATGGTAACACAGTTAGATTTAATTTTGATCACTACCAAGTTTTCAGAAGAAAAAAAAAAACTTGTTAGATTGTTAAAGGCTAAAACACCCATAATGTATGATTGTTAAAAAAAAAACCTGTATGATTGTTAAAGACTAAAACACCCATAATGCTCTCAGGCCCTCAAGAGTACAACAAACTCGATCATTTTTATCACGAAAATCCATGAAACAAACAAAACCAGGGGCAAGAAATTTGTGCATATTATTTTAATTACTAAAACTAAGTCCATACCTGCCAAACCAACGACGCCAAGCGCTCAAGAGTGTCTGTGTTGGAATAAGAATAGAAATGTAAACAGATGAAGACAAGATACTTGCCACAAAGTTTTATGACCCGTCTGAATTCGTATAAAGGCAAAAGGCACGACTAGTATCGTGTCACCATTATCTCTTTTTCTTCCAAATGTTTCAAATGCTTCTTGATTTATAGAGTTCCATCTCAATAGTGGTCTCGTCGGTTGAGAGCGAAATATACAAAAAGTAAAGATATTAGACAATTATTGTTTTTATATTATATAAAATATAGTATATGCCTTCTAAAAAGACAGTCGTCCTGATCCTTATGAGTGTTTTGGGTCCATGAGGTCGTTAGGACAAGGATTTTCGGGTGCCTTGTGAGATAGTTTTAGTTTAATTTATTATTTTATTTTATAAAAATTGTAGTTATTTGGTATTTTATTAGTTTGTAATAATGTAGTTATTCACATATCATTACGTGATGTTTATATGGATGAAGAAGTAGGATTGAAATTAGTAAAATGAATTAAGTCTTAACATCATCCATTTCAAAATTTCTATCGCTTAAGTGTGCTTGAAGAAGTGGGATTGAAACTAGTAAAATGATTTGCATAGCATCATCCATTCCAAAATTCCTTTGGCTTAAGTGTGCTTGATAGTGGAGTTTTTCCCACAATCAAACCTACTTAGCTTGCTACCCCATTTGCAAAACTTTAACAAGTATCGTGTCTTATGAACTACTCAGTTAGAACTACCTTGACTCTTTTTATTTAAGCATTGAGGGGCTTTAGCAGTCCAATATATGAGATATCATTTTTGGGATTATCTGCGTACAATAAGTCATTAACCTATGACCCATATCCATGACTATTAGTCACAATTGAATAGTCCATTAACCTATGACCAATTTATCATGGTTTTGAATAGTCTACTTAGCACTCATTGCATCAAGTGATGCTCACAAGGGTGAAGAAGTGGAATTGAAATTAGCGAAACAAATCACATGGCATCAATCATCACCTAGTAACTAGGACTTTCTAAAAGGTCACCCACCCCAAGACTCCTCTAGCTCAAGCATGCTTGACTATGGAGTTTTCCTCACTAAGAGCAACATGTCACAAAGTGGGATTTTAACCCGGGTAAGGACACAGGGCAACAATTTTCCTCACAACCATTCGAGCTACACCCAATTGATAACTACAATAGTAAATATGCCCATCTTCCCCGAGATCAATGTTAAATCACTTAACATCTTCAACCTTGACTTATGGCAAATCAACAAGGCATACATTGTTGGAAATTACCAAATCATGGAAATAATGATCATTGAAAAACAAATATGTAATAAGACAGTTTTAGACAATGGAAAATTTCGTGTATATATAAAAAAATGGAGTCCATGTACATACCATAGCCTCATCCCAAGGCTTATACAATCCTCTAGCTCTCTAAAAGCTTAATTAGGGGAAATCAAGAAAACCCTAACCAACCACCAAGTAGCTCCTCAATAAGACATCTCCTCTTCTCCACTCCTCAACAAGTACAATCTAGGGTTTAATAACAAAACCCTAGCTTCAATGTTTGCAAGGGATGAAACCCTAACCCTAGTATTCAAGATGCTCCAAAAGCTCCAAGAAACTGTAGCACCTCCAAGAAAAAGCATAAAGAGAGAGAGAGAAAGAGTAGTGCACTCTTCTCCTCGCATCTCTAAAAAAAGGTGATGATCAATAAAAAATATGAAAGGACTCTCTCTTTCCTCTATATATATGAGAAGTAAGGGAGGCCAACAATGCATATGTGGACCTAAACCATTACAAGAAACCTACAAACCCACAAGTAGGTTCACACATGTGAATCACTACACCTCAAGGGTACACATATCAAGCTACAAGGTGATGTTGTACACAAGCAAGTCTCTAATGCAAGGGTGCTCCACATGATGTGTCTAATGCTCCTCCTCCAAGCCTCCAATGAATTCAACACTCTTGTTAATCCATTTTCCCCAGTAGGTCCACTCCCCATGTATGAACAATATTTCAACCCAAGCGTCTCCAACTCAACTCCATGCCTCCATGCAAGTATCCAAGCTACCCCATGTTGTCCAAGGCTCAACACCCTCATCCAAAATTCCAAATGCCACTCCTCCAATATAGGGTGTTCTTCAAGAAAGAAAACTCCCCTATGTGGCTAACATGTAGAATGTCACCAAGTTGTTTGAAGATATCCAACACTCCAAGGAAGAATGTCATGCAAGCATCCAACTAAGGTCAAGAGGCCATTGAGTAAGCCATCTCCAATTACAAATTCATCATGAACCACCTAAGGGATAATCATATTCCATGTACCCCAAATCCATCAAGAACCACCTAAGGGATAATCATACACCATGTACCCCAAATCTTATGAAGCACCCCCAAACATGGTGTAAACACTTTGGGGGTGCTTCATGAGATTTAGGGTACATGGTGTATGATTATCCCTTAGGTGGTTCTTGATGGATTTGGGGTACATGGCGTATGATTATCCCTCAGGTGATTCATGATGGATTTGCAACTGGAGATGGCTTACTCAATGGTTGTTTGACCTTAGTTTGATTCTTGCATGACATTCTTCCTTGGAGTGTTGGAGATCTTCAAACAACTACCACAAAATATAACACTCCCTCATTATGAGGAATTTGTTTTCAACAAAACTTATCGACTCCCTATGCAACTCCATTAAACTTGCCAATTACAAATATGTACTTGCTACAGTCTCATAATTGATCAATGTATCTTGAAAAGGAATTGGTATCCATCCATCACAAGATGTTATCACAACATATCGAACCTACAAAGAATGTCGAGCACCCATGAAATTGAAGGAATATAACTCTATATCATAAGCCATCTACCTAACTCAATCATCTCTCAAGTCGACATCATGAGCCAAAATCATTGGACACCACATCATGATTTGAGTTGTTCAAGAAATCCTACAAAGATAATTGTATCTCCATACAATACCAAGACAAGTGAATCACATCTATCAAGGTTACAAAAAGATAGAAATATGCACAAGTCACATCCATCCTGAAATACCAAGCTTATGGTATAAGTAACAACCCATGTAAACCTATTAAAAAATGTGGACGTGAGAATCCCTATCATGCACCTCAAAACCTTTTGCAACTAAAACAACTTGAACTAGGTCAACCTTTTATTTTCAGGAGAATCATAAAGCAAGAGTATCATCATGAATAACTCTCTTTATTTAATAAAATCCAATAACCTTTCCCCTGCAATCCAAAATCCTCCCATCAACTACAAACATTGAATCAACCCCAACATCATCCTCCATAAAGATATCACACCTATCCTCCTTAATACAACTGGAAGGATGAAAAATGGAAGAAACCAATGCAATATGACTAGCATATATCCTAGAAGGTATACTTTCCCTCACTAAAGATCTAGGTGCTCCTTCATGATCTTGAGCCTCATGCAATGTCTAGGTGAGCCATCTTAGTCTCATGCATGTTGAAGTAGGAGGTTAGGGCATATCCAACCCTAATCTCACCTCATCCACTTCTAAATTTGACTCACCATGAGTCTCTAAATCAGTCTTTTGAACATCAAGCTCCTCAATCTCCTCGATAACTAGGGGAAAATGTTGAGAAATTGATGACTTCATGTCTTCATCAAAATTCAAATCCTTGCTTACCACTATCTTCCATTGTGATGGAATATAAATATTTTAAGCCTTGACAGTTTCACTATATCCAACAAAAATACCCTTGATACTCAAGGGTTCCAACTTTGTCCTCTTGTCCTCATGCAAATGAATATAAATTGGACAAACAAATGCAAAAATATCATCCTCTAGTGTCACACCCGCAAATATATCCTTGATTTTCATGTCCTTCAAGACCTTGTGATGACACATATTCAAAATATACACATTTGTATTACAATCCTTAGCCTAAAAACACATGGAAAAATTCATGTCATGAAGCAGTGACTTAGCAGTCTCAACAATAGACCTATTCTTCCTCTTAGCATTGTCAAATCCCTCTTGATCCCTGCTTCCCTACACAAAGATCCAACCTTTGTTGAGGTATACTCTACAAAATTATCCTAGTGAAGTACTTTGATATTCCTTCCTATCTTATTTTCAACCAAGGTCTTGAACTCTATGAATTTATCGAGCACTTCATCCTTAGTCTTAAAAAAATAGATCCAATTCCTTTGAGAGAAATCATCAATAAAAGTGATATAATATGAACTACCTATTCAGGAAGTGGAAGACATAGGTCCACTCACATTTGAATGGATCATATCTAGACTCCCTCTTGATCTATCCTCACTATTACAAAAAATGTCATTGATGTGTTTACCAAGAGAACATCTATTGGGAATAGGCCCATTTTGGGGAAAAGGAACGACGTGGAGGAAATACAGTTGGCAGAGAGACATGTGAGGTGCACATGCAAGAAGATGGGAAAAAAAGACAGCTGGCAGGGAAAGCAGTGGAAGAAAGGAAAATGTGTATGCAGAGGAGGAAAGCATGCAAGGCCAGCATGAAAGAAGACCTAACTATGTTAGGGTTTTGGTAAGAGAATGTAATGGCTGATGAGCCAAATATACATATAAATAGATACGTAGGAGGTCTAGGTAGGGGTTCTGATTATTGAGTGTTACTCGTGTGAGAAGGAGTAACTAGTCTATAACACAGTTGTAATTCGATCCAAACGTGTAAGTTGTTGAGCTGTAAAGGGTCAGAAGGGTATATCTTGAGGGTTAGATCACAAGCTGAGGAGCCCAGTGTGATCTAGTCTAGCTCATAATAGATCTCAACCCGACTGAGGATGAGTTGTAAAGCGTGCGGCGCTATAGTTTTGGAACTACCATAATAAAAGATCTTGAGAGCTAAATCTTTGTGGATGTATCCTAGGAGGGGGTGAACCACGGTAACACCTGTGTTATGTGATTGAATGTTTGTGTTCCTTTTGCTGTCAATAATTAGAGGTTAGAATAATGTATGAATGAATTCATGGATCTACTTACGCACATGCATGAATGAGAATAATGGTATATTACTCTAATAAGTAGATAGAATTCATAGCGCGCAATTCACAGATCCCCATTCAGTCCTAGACTGCAAGAATTTGAGCGTTGCATTCACCCATTAAGATTATCTCAGGTGAGACTGCCCAGTGCACTTTGTGTGTTGTGTTTCCTTCTGGTTTACCAGGAGGGTCGATAGTTTTAGAGGATTTTTTGGATCCCCAGTAGACCTGAACCTGGGTCAAATCATGTCAAAGTCATAACTAAGATAAACAACCAACAAATGGTTTTGTTGTCGATTGGAACAACATATGATTGAGTGGATGAGATCTATTGAAGTTCTGTTAAAAGAATGTTTGATCTGTTGAAAAAATGTTAAAAGAATGTAATATCAAGGATCAAAGTGTCAAAAAGAATGAAAATACACAAGGGAATGTTTATACCCTGGAGACCCACGAAAGGAGCTATAGTTTGTACAGCAAGATAACAGAAACCCTAGAGTAACACTGTGCAAATATCTTAAGAAATATGTGTTTACTGATCTACATGAAGTATTTTTCTATGATTTTCCACACTTATTGCAGGAGTGGATATTGAGGTTGAAATATAACCACACAACAAATCGGATCCGACAGTTAGAGTGGAACCCATTTCAGATCATGCAGTTACAACAAGTGAATAACAAATTCACCCGCGCAGTAGATTTTTGGCTCAACAGTATTGTAGCGGGCTTTATAACAGAATTTGTAGTAGATATCGCAAAGTTGTACAGGGAAACATAGAAACAATTTCTACATGGGCCTCGAGGAAGGTATATTAGATCGTTGTATAATTCTATTAATATATTTCTCTATAACAAAGGTGTAATGACAATGGAGTCAGACAACTAAACTTCCCTGCGTGCATGGGGGAAGGGGGGAAGCACTGACAGAAAAAGGAGAAATGGAAGGAGAAAGGGATAAAGGAAAGGAGGAGGAATACTTGGACCCAATCATGATGGATGACGACCAGATCAAGAGTATCATGGCAACAGTTGGAACGACGTGCAGTGGAGTACCCTACCAATACAAGGTGAACACCAAGAAGAGATTGGTAGTCGTGAGGGAATGCTTGGAAAGTGATGAAGAGGAGGTAGAGGATCTCCGAGCTGTGGAGAAGATTGAGAAAATATTGCGTGAAACATATGAGAGGAAGACAAGAGGTCCAAGAGAAGGAATAGAAGGCAGAAATCCTATCCATATTAATGTCAGTGTGGAACCCATAAACCCATGTGCGACTAACACACCAAGAAGAACACCACTATTTAGATAACTGAATTTCGAGAGAAGGAAGACAGCATGAAGTACATCTACACAAGGAACAACAAATGAGGGAACCAGTTCAGGAAGCATTATTCAAGTAGCCACACAGTGCAGAGGTAGTAGTTCAACATTCAGAATGGCAAGACATGATCCCACCATTCGGTTACCATAATTTCGAGGAGAGATAGTAGAAGACCCTGAGAAACACTTGTTTATTTGTGAAAATATATGGGAAGGAAAACAGATCACTGATGAAGACACTAAACTTGTGCAGCTAGATATCATGCTAAGATACCATGCACTAGACTGGTACATGAGTCTAGACATAAACAGTGCATCGGGCATGACAAGGACACTGATAGATGTCAAGAAATTATTGATTAATGATTTCCAGAAGCCGAACTTAGAGGATCAATACATGAACAAGATGATAGAAATCTGACAGAAACCAGGAGAATCAATTTGGGAAATTGATCAGCAATTTAAATGTTTGATAGGGAAATTGAGATATGCCATGACTGACATGCAGCATAGGCACATGTTTGTGAATTCTCTATTACCACACCTGAAATAACCACTCATACAATAGAAATTCCAATCTCAAGTAGAGGCATTGCAGGAAGCCTTGAAAATGGAGGAGAATCATCACCACAAGAAAGATCCAGCTATAGAGGAGTTGAAGGAGGATCTAAAGAATATTGCCTTTCAACTCAAACATAATAAGGTCAAGGAAAATCACAAAGTTGTTTGGCGTACCACATGTAGAACATAAGGGCACCATAAGAACGAATGTCCAACATTCACGCAGTATATGGAAACATGGATGCCAAATCCATTGTCGACAGGACGAACCTGGTGTGAAATTTGCAAGACGCACGTGCATAATCCATATCATTGTCCTATGATGCAGAAATACCAGACAATACCAAAGAATGCATATTGCACTTTTTGCAAGTCAATAGGACATGATGACAAAGACTGCAGAACCATGGATCTGATGAGGGAAAGGACGTCAGACACATATAGGGAGCAAGTTGAAATGATGACAGGGCAAATTGCACCTCAATTTAATTAGGCACCACCGCAGTATAATACTATGTCATAGTAGTACAACAATGTGCAGCTGCAGTATAACACTGTGCATCTGCAGTATAACCTTGTGCAGTATAATCAGGTACCTCAATACAATACACCACACGGAGATCGCATTGGGTACAGAGGAGGAGGAGGCAGAGAAGGTTTTGGACGTGGAAGAGTTCCAGTAGTGTGCCATAACTACCAACAGCCAGGAAACTATGCAAGAGAATGTCCATTACCACCTGTGACATGCATGTATTTTTGTGCAGCAGATCATGATACAAATGATTGCACAACATTGTTGGGGAAGATACAAAAAAAACAGAATCAGAACAATCAGAACGTACAGTGGATCTCTACAGAAGTTAGAGAAGATGGTAGGAACATCAACATAGTGACATGGGGAAGTGATAAAATAGGAGATGATGCAGCTAAACAAGAACCAGTACAACACCAGTGGATTAAGAAGAATATCGATCCACCCAAACGATTTGATGCAGAAAAGGAGAAGGAGACCTTTAAGGAGGCCAGACAAGAATTTCTCAAGAATAATGTTGTGTCTACATCTACCATGCATCATACCCAAGACATCCCAATGTATGAAATGTCGTCAGCACTAGACCCTACTAGTGAAGTCCACCCAGGAAACCAAGTAAGTTGTATTAAATCTTTCCTACAATCATGTATTCAATTATTTAAGGATCCATCATCTGTTATAGTATTACAGAATTTGTTAGATAGATGTACCACAAAATCTAAGGGAAATTTAGAACAGAGGATAGTCAATCCCCTCCATGCCATAAGGAGAACCAACAGAGAGTTTAGATTGAATTCCAACATCATATATTTTAACATGGGCGATGTGACACTAGATTTGGGATCTGAAGTGAATGTATTACCCAAAAATACATGGCAGTGCATGGGAGAAGCTACTTTAGGCTACTCACCAGTCCATCTGAAGTTAGAAAACCAACACAGAGTCCTGCCAATAGAGAGGTTGAAAGGAGTGACAGTAGATCTGGACAGAGTGCGCACTAAGGCAGACTTCGAAGTGATCAAAATCGTGGACGACGCAACACCATATCCAGCATTGTTGGGATTGGATTGGGTGTTTGACAATCAGGCGATAATCAACCTGAAGACCAGGAAGATGATATTTGATTTAGGAGAATACAGGGTTATCACACCCTTGGATCCATCTGAAATCGAAAGATTTGTGGAACCAACATGTCTAGATCTAGAAGAAATTAATCAGTTGTACCAGACCATTGCGTGTGTCGAATATTACCTTAATTCAACTGTTGATGGTGTACTTAGATGGAGAAGTATCATGTCATGTGATTCTAAATCAGACACAGGTATAGAGAATTGGAAGCAATGCCTACGTAAGGTCTCAACCAAAAAATGCACATGAATAGACCATGCAATAAGGTGGGTTGGGAGAGAAATCAGAGAACCTCCAAGTTTCCATGGAATCAACAACTTAGAAGAATTCCTAATGAGATATGAGGAGGATATATCAGACAGCCAGAGATTGTTATCTCTCGACATCGCACTTAAGGCTACACCTGTAAGATGGTGGGGTGCACACAAGGAAATAATCAAGGACTGGTACCAATGTAAGTGGTTATTGTGCATTAGTTTGGCGCAAAACAAAGAATCAACTAGTAGTAGAAATATGATGGATAGGGGGCACCAGTGGAACACTTGGAGAAGGGAAGAATGTTGTGGAAAATGAATCCCCCGGAGGAATGGCCCCACAATTTTGAACACACATTAGAGGGCATCCCAGCAAACTGGTATACAAACTAGGAATTGCGCAGAGGAACTATGAGTTGGACAATACTACAACATAAATTTACAGTCACTTTCTCATTTGAGCATGAGAACCCCAATATATATGTAACACTTAAACAAATAAGAGGGGAGATATTCATTAAGGAACCATAAGTTGAACTCTTAACAGAAGAACAACAACAGAATAGACAAACAGTGAAAGAATTGTTGTCATGCTACCATGTGCAAGAAGAAGCACCAGATGAAGATGATCTGCATGAGATTCATATTGAGGAATTTGAAGGCGAATGAGAAGTGGAAGGTCCACCTTTATAATTAGAATTAATTACTACATCGATTAAGGTGAATAAATTCAACATTGGGACAGTGGAGAATCCCAAAATGGCCATCATTGGAGACTACTGGGACGAGCAAAAAGTGGACAAGATAACAGAATTATTGCATGAGTACAATGACATGTTCCCAATGACCTTCAAAGAAATGAAAGGTATTGCAAGAGAACTTGGATAGATGAAGATCCCTCTCAAACTGGAGGAAAGACTTATCAGACAGAGGCCTTACAGATTGAACCCCATTTACAAGCAAAAAGTAAGAGCATAAATCGACAGAGTGTTGGAAGCAGGAATCATAGAACTCATAGAAGAATCAGAATGGGTAAGCCCCATGGTATTTCAGGAGAAAGAGCAGGAGGCATAAGAATCTGTGTAGATCTGAGAAATATCAATGATGCTTGCCTACATTACCCCTTCCCTACACCCTTTATAGATGAAGTCCTAGAAAATGTGGGAGGTTAGGAAGCATACTCATTCAATGAGGGATTCTCAGGCTACCACCAAATCAAGATAGCACCAGAAGATCAATACAAGAATACCTTTCCAATAGAATGGGGATCCTACCAGTACACAGTCATGCCTTTTGGAATGAAGAATGCACCAGGAATTTTCTCCAGAGTAATCAGTGTTGCCTTCAAAGAGTTGATCCATCAGTTTCTAGAAGTATATTTGGATGATTGGAGAGTTACATCTTGTTGAAGGATCATGCAGAGGTGTTGAGGTTGATGTTAGAAAGATGCAGGTAATGCCAAATATCCTTGAACATTAAGAAATGTATATTTGGAACACCATTCGGAATTCTATTGGGTCACATAGTATGTAGACAAGGTTTGATCATGGATCCTACAAAGATTGTAGTAATTGTGAATTTACCACCACTGAAATCAGTGCACCAGCTACGAGTCACATTAGGACATACAGGATATTACATAAAATTTATAAAGGGGTATGCAAAGATCACTGCGTCGATGGAGAAATTTCTCAAGAAGGATATTAAATTCCAGTGGAATGAGAACTGCCAGCAAGGGTTGGACACCCTGAAGGAGAAGATGGTCACAACACCCATCTTAGTCTTTCTAGATTGGGAGAAGACATTCCATGTGCATGTAGATACATCAGCCATAGCCCTGGGAGCTATTCTGGCACAACTAGGAGCAGGGGATTTGGACCATCCCATCACATTTGCAATCAGAAAAATGTCAGACTCCAAGCAAAATTACAACACTACAGAGAGAGAAAGGTTGGCAATGGTGTATGCACTTAAAAAGTTCAGGCATTACCTACTTGGAAAACATTTTAATATGTTCATAGATCATTCATCCCTCAAGTACCTAGTCAACAAGCCAGTGTTGGGGGGAGAGTCTGTCGATGGTTACTGTTGTTTCAATAATTTCACTTTGAAGTCATAGTAAACCAGGGAAGTTTAATGCGGGACCTGATCACTTGTCAAGGGTCACCAATGGAGAGTAGCCTAAAAACTTAGAGGATACCTTACCTGACACGCAGTTATTTTCAATTCAGGTCACAGATGATTATTTTGTTGACATTATTGATTATTTAAGTACAGGGACTGTGCCACAGGAACTTAACACCGCGCAAAGGAAGAATTTGGTTGTTTGAGCAACCAATTATCATTTGATCGTAGGGAAATTATATAAAATGGGGGAAAACAACATCTTGACAAGGTGCGTGCTAGAACACGAAAGTCCTAGGATATTAGCAGAAGCCCATGAAGGAATAGAGGGAGGACACTATGGAGGCAAAGCTACCGTGCAGAAGGTACTGCATGCAGGCTTATGGTGGCCAACTATTCATCGAGATGAAAAGGAATATTGTCAACAATGTTATGTTTTTCAAAGGTTTGGAAAACCAAACAGACGGGATGAGATGCCCTTACACCCACAGGTAAAACTACAAGTGTTTGAAAAATGGGCTATCGATTTTTTTGGCCCAATTCACCCACCCGCAAGAAGGTCAGGCACACAATACATCATCACTGTGACAAAATACCTCTCAATATGGGAAGAGGCAACACTAATTAAATATTGCAGCGTAGAGACATCAACACACTTCCTATTTGAACATGTGCTCACCAAATTTGGATGCCCAAGGATTCTGATGAGTGACCAAGGAACTCACTTTATAAATAGCACTATCAGAGCTCTGACTGAAGAATTCGAGGTCTACCATCAAAAAAGTACACCATACCATCCTCAGGCAAATGGAATAGTGGAAGGCTTCAACAAGATTCCAGAGAATGCCTTAACCAAGATTTGCAATGTCAATAGGGACGACTGGGATTCAAAGATACCAGTGGTACTATGGGCATATAGAACTACCTGTAAGAAGTTGACAAGGTAGACACCATTTATATTGGTGTATGGACAAGAAGCAGTGATTCCATTAGAATTCTTGGTACCAAGTTTACGTGTCGCAACAATTACAAACATGACAGAGCGAGGCACGGTACAAGAAAGGTTAAGTTAGTTGATGAGCATGGAAGAAGATAGGATTCTACCAGGATTTCACCAAGAATTACATAAAGCAAGGTACAAATCTTGGCTTGACCAACATATCAAAATAAAAAATTTCGAGGAAGGAGACCTAGTCCTACTGTATGACAACAAGTTTTTTCAACATCCAGGAAAGTTCATAATTCATTGGTTGGGACAATATGAGGTCAAGACTGTCACAGACGGAGGATTTGTATAGTTGAAGGATTTGGAGGGAACAGAATTGAGGGGAATGATCAATGGGAATCGAATGAATTTTTACAATGATATTCGACCACCCGCAACTTGAAAGTTACCACATAATAAAAAACAAATAAAAAAAATGAGCATGCATAGATCAGCAAGTCAGCACAAGGAAAAATAAAAGAGTCTACGCGCACAGGTCACCGAGATAGAGCGACAAAAAAATAATATTTCACTAGAAGAAAATGGTTTTAAAACCAAGGAATATGTGCAATCAAAAATCCCAACACGCTAGAAAAGGGACCAACGGTCGGAAAACACGAAAATTTAGAAAATGGTGGTTGTGGAATGCAAGTGCCAACTAGCAACGGTTGTTGAAATTGTGAAAAATACATGGTAGTCCATACACAGAGGTAAAGAATTAATGTGACGGAAAGGGGAAAATACAAAAACATGGTGCACAGGTAGCAGTCAACAATTACACAGTTACCAAGCATAGGACACACCGCCAAAAGTGAAAATGGTACAATTGTCAATGCGAAACAGTTGTCACTTCGTCGTCCCACTAGAAAGTCAGAAAAAGTGGGGAAAGGAACTCATGATTGTGTCAATTAATAAGTATAAGAACACGAAGCCAAGTGAAAGAGTCATAGAGTGATAATTCGACCTAGCATCCATTGAGTTTGTAGATTTACAACCCATATCTGGTCGCAATGTCACCACCACAATTTGGAGAGTTAGGCAAGGGCATCAGGAACATGCAAAGTACTACTCGGGAAACAAATGCAAGGGAGAAAGAGGTACCCATAGTGTTGTATGTGGATGAACTCTGCACACCTGAGTATGAAACACACCTAGTGACCATAGAGGAGTAACAAAACCTAATGCAGGAGGTCAGGCAGTTGGAGGAGGACACCGAGAGAATAGAGTCTGACACCTCGAGGGGACGAGGGCCATGACAAGCCGAGAAGGTCATAGGTTCAGCACCACAGAGCCATGAACTAGAGGCAGGGAAGGCAATTGTACATGAGGATATACCAAAAGTGGGGGACTCATCCCCACAAGACAAACAGAAGGGCCAAGCTGAGAGTAGCACGCACGGAGGGTCACAGCCACAAGTAGAAAGGATCTTGGTTCTTTCGAAGATTCTGAATGGGGTGCGCTTCGATGATGACATCATTGATAGAGTGAATTCCATTAAGTACTATGACCATGAAGTGGTGGATGTCACCAAATTTCTAGACCTGGCGCCCTAGAATTACCTAGAAAATAGGGGAGAAGGATCATCAGGCATGCCACTGTTAGATCTGGCACAGTGGATTCTTGGGATCTATAACACTGACATCATGAACTTGTTGGATGTCCCACATTTTTTGCGGGGAAAACATATTAACACCTGCGTCAAGCAACTTCTTGCACGAGTGCATGGTGGGATATTGTGGATGGATAGGCAAATGCCTATCATTTTGGACCTAATTGTAGCAATCACAGGGCTACCCACATATGGGGAAAATCCAAAACAATAATTGGAGGATAATACCTTAGCCAAGGCCATCACAATGATATCAAGGCCAAGTATGGCATGCAGCGTTGTAACAGGGGCATCAAGATCAGCGACATCAACGATCATGCAACAAGGTTTTCCACCAGACTCCTCGGATAAAAATTGATGCACAAGTGTCGCAAAGAGGAAGTATAAGTCGATGTGGTTGTTGCCACCATGCAGTGTGCATAGGGGAACTCGATGAGTTGGGCCCCATGCCTCTTGAACTCATTCTTAGAATATTGTAAGGACACCTAGGATTGGGGCTTTGAGTTCCAATACTCATGGTTACTCATCCTCATTGGCCTCATTGGGTGGAAGGAACCAGTCTACAACAAGTATCTAGAGAGACCAGGGAAATTTGGCGCATCACACTACATATCATTATGTATCAGCACAGACTCGAAGAGAGAGAAGGAAAATACAGACATATTTGTGAGGTACTTCACAGAAATGCAAGACCTCATTATGGATATATGGCGCATTTCACCAGAGACTGTCTAGGAGTTTGGAAAGGTTGCTAATTTTAGGGCAACACATCATAGCTTATGGTTGCAAGAAAAGAGAGACAAAGCCAAAGAATGGATACATCTCAACTATTGTGTGACGACAGAATAAATCCAGAGAGAGATCCAGGAGTGGCCCAAAGAATGGAAGGTACCAGAGATTCCAACCGCAGTACCAAGCCCACAAACTCAGATGCAGGGAAGACTAGCCCCAACTCACAACATAGGCACCAACGAGGCTGAAACTAAAAAGAGGAGTACGCAAGGCCAAGAGGGGGGAAGAACCCTAGCCAAGAAGAAACTGAGAAAACAGAACAAACCACCAAGGGCTTCAATTGTAGATCAAGTGTAAGAGGTAAAAATTGCCTTGGAGCAGCTAAGGATCAGGGAAGCATAGACACCAAAATAAACACCCGTGCAGGCTAAGGAACGAGTGCCAGTGCTTGAAACAGTGCAATTTTCAGTGTAGGCAAGAGCCAATTTCATCATCATTCCCGTGATGACGTTTTTTGAAGAAGAAACAACACAGAAACCCTGGAAGGACATTGAAGCGTTGGACGTGGCATTGGCCAAGATCCCAACAAAGGCATTGTATAAACTTCAGGTAAGCATTTCCCAGGAGATTCATTCTAGAGAAAGAGCGAACGTGACGAATCTACAGGTATCCCAGGAAGAAAACATCTTGATGAAGGAATCCCTCAACCTTTAAGAACAACAGAAAGAGAGAGCGCAAAAAAAAATGGAGGAGATGGAGAATCAGATCCACATACTGTTTCAATCCATTCCTGATAAAAAAAATGAGGAGGTGGGGTCTTCGGAAGATAAGTTGTGAACGATAGAGCAGACTATCCATCAATATAAAGAGAATATTAAAGAGTTGGAGGAGCGCGTCACACCTACTACTCCCCCATAAGTCATAGGGCAACGAGAATAGGAGGCAAGAACAGATGTTGAGGACATCGGTCGAAGCATACAGACAGTCATTGATCTATTAGAAAAGAGATTCCATATGTGGAATCACCTCCTAGAGGATGGAAGCCTCCAATAATTACAAGACAAGGAAACCAAAATCCACGCAGCAATGGCGGAGGTGAAGCAACGACAGAAAATAGTGCCACTGTCGGAGAAGATCAGGACTGTCACCTAAATGAAGGCTCTGCAGTTGGAAAAGAAAGTGTTGCAAGCATAGAAGACAACAAAATGGGTGTTGTTGGAGCCCCTGCAAGAAAATTTGGACCATCTTGTCATGGAGATCGACGCATCTAAGAGGATCATTGAGTCAATGGGGTCTGAGGGAGGAGATATTTTACAATCTTCTATCAAGGATAAGGTGGTCACCGCTATGGCCAAAAAGAGTAGTCAGTCTCACCAGCAGTGCCATCAGATAATAGAAATTTATGATGCACTATAGTAGGCAGTTATAGACATAGAAAGAAAGCAGTGACAGCTACACAAGTCAGGTAGTGACTCGAGACGAGTCACGATGTCAGTGTTGGGATCCTATTGGGAACATGCCCATTTTGGGGAAAAGGCATGACATGGAGGAAATATAGTTGGCAGAGAAGCATGTGAGGCATGCATGAAAGAATATGGGAAATAAAGACAGCTGGCAGGAAAAGCAGTGGACCAAAGGAAAACGTGCATGCAAAGGAGGAAAGCACGCAAAGCCAGCATGGAAGAAGACCTAACTATGTTAGGGTTTTGGTAAGAGAATGTAATGGTTGATGAGCCAAAGACACATATAAATAGATACCTAGGAGGTCTAGGTAGGGATTCTGATTATTGAGTGTTACTCGCGTGAGAAGGAGTAACTCGTCTGTAACATGGTTGTAACCCGATCCAAACTTGTAATTTGTTGAGTTGTAAAGGGTCAGAAGGGTAGATCTCGAGGGTTATATCACAGGCACAGGAGCCTGGTGTGATCTAGTCCGCCTCATAATAGATATCGACCCAACGGAGGATGATTTGTAAATTGCATGGTGTTGTAGCTTTGGAACTACCATAATAAAAGATCTTGAGAGCCAAATATTTGTGGACATAACCTAGGAGGGGGTGAACCACGGTAACACCTTTGTTATGTGATTGAATGTTTGTGTCCATTTTACTGTCAATAAGTAGAGGTTAGAATAATGTATGAATGAATTAATGGATCTACTTACGCTACATGCATGAATGAGAATAACAGTATATTACTTTAATAAGTAGATAGAATTCACAATGTGTAATTCACAAATCCCCATTCAGTCCTGGACTGCATGCATTTGAGTGTTGCAATCACCCATTAAGACTATCTCGGGTGAGACTATGCAGTGCACTCTGTGTGTTGCATTGCCTTCTGGTTTACCAGGAGGGCCGATAGTTTTAGAGGCCTTGTTGGATCCCAGTAGACCTGAACATGGGTCAAATCATGTCAAAGGCATAACTAAGATAAACAACCAACAACATCCTTTGTAAACACATTTCTTCTCTATCTTTAAGTCTAGCAATCCCTCCACCAAGTTCTTCAAGGGAGGAAGTGATCCATAATGAAAATTCCCAATATTCCTATGTCATAACTCACACAACTTGGTACTCATGGACAAAATCACCATGCTTCACCAAATCTACCTACAACCTATAAATACCTCCAACCCAAACACCTTTTGCCACAACATGGATTCGACTTCTAAAGTTGAACTTCTAAGATTCAAACTTAGCCATACAATGAAGATATGTCATATAGGAAATTGAAAATAGATTCTTATTCAAACCAGTAACAAATAGAACATCATTCAAAACAAGAACATCACCTAGAGGCATATGAAAGGAAATGGAGCCAACTCTTCTCACAAGATAAGTAGCATCATCACCAAGATACGCAATTATGCCTCCCTCTTTCTCATGGAACCTACTAATAATTTCCTATCATTTGTTGTTTGTCTCGAAGCTTCATTCTACATACAATATATCCATATACACAATGTTATAGGATAAGTAAGAGACCATAGCCATATCCATCCTGAAAAATTAATAATATGAAGAATAAATGACCCTTCCAAGGGACCAAGTGATTCTCTCAAGAAACCTAGATATTCATGCCCAACAACCTCAACATGGTCAAACACCTCTCCTAGGTACACCATAATTGAAATACCAACTCCATATTTCACCAAAAGAGTGATCTCAACCCCAAAAGTTCTAATACTATGTAGAAATATTCTGAACTAGAGAAATTAATGCAACTTCATAAATTTCACCTCTTTCCTAGAGGTTTCTTGAAAATTAACCCTATGAATTTTCAACCTTATGGTTTTTATTAAATATGATAAAAACAATAGAAACAATGGAAAATATTTCACCTCTTAACAACCTCAATCAATAAGGAAATCCAAGAGGAAAGATACGAATGTGTGCCAACAAGTTTCAGTGCTCTAGGGAAATATTTTCATGCAAAAAATAGATCTGAAGATCACATTATAATAGAAGTAAATATGCCCTACATTATTCAATATTAATGTTAAATCACTAAACAATTTTAGGATTGACTTACGTAAAATTAGCAAGACATATGAGTGGTAGAAATTACGAAATCAGGAAGACAATGATAGCTGAAAATAAAATCTGCAATAAAACAATTTTGGACAGTTGAAAACTTCATGTGTGTGTGTGTAAATATGAAGTTCATGTACATACCATAGCCTCACCCAAATTATAGTACAATCCTCTATCTCTCCAAAACCCTAGCCATAAAAAACCAAGAAAACCCTATTCAACCACCAAGCAGCTCCAACAAGCAAGAATCACACTAGAAAGTTCTCTTAGGAAAGACTTATCCACTTCTCCACTCCTTAACAAGTACAATCAAAGGTTTAATGATAAAACCATAGCTCCAAGGTCTCTAAGGGATGAAACCCTAACCTAAGCATTCAAGATGCTCCAAAAGCTCCAAGAAACCATAACACCTCCAAGACAAGAGAGATCAAATACAATGATGAAGTACAAAGAGAGAGAGAGAGAGAGTAGTGTGTTCTTCTCCCACATCTCTAACACAAGATGATGATTAATAAGAATTATGAAAGGACTCTCTCCTTCCTCTATATATATGAGAGGTAATGGAGGCCAAAAAAACATATATGAGAGGTAGTTGGATGTGAAGATAGCATTCCTACATGGGCATCTTGAATAATAAATCTACATGAAATGACCATAAGGTTTTGCAGTGAAGGTAAAGAAAGATTTGGTTTGAAAGCTAGAAAATTCCTTGTATAGGTTAAGACAATATCCAAGGATGTACTGGTATCAAAAATTTTATACTTATATATTGGGACTTGGTATGTCAAGAAGAAAAGTTGATCATTGTGTGCATTCTAAGATAGTTGGTGATCATTTTATTTATGTGGTCGTGTATATTGATGATATGTTGTTGATTGAAAAAAACATGGAAATCATCAAGGAGTTCAAAATGTAGTTGTCTTATGAATTTGATATGAAATATGTTGGTGTTACAAATTTTATTTTGGGTATGGAAATTAAAAGAGGTTGACAAACAAGAAACTTTGGTTGAAATAGAGGAAATATGTTGCGACAATACTGCAGAGGTTTAATATGAAAGAATGTAAAATAGTCAAGGTACTTATTCATATAGGTGTAAAGTTATCTGCAGATTAGCATCCCAAGACATAGAAAGAGGAAGAGGACATGTCTCACATTCCCTATGCTAGTGTTGTTGGTAGTTTAATGTATGCAATGGTCTATATGAAACCAGACATTGCCCATGCAGTGGGAGTTATGAGCATGTATATGTCAAAAACAAGGAAGGAGAATCGGATAGTTGTAAAGAGGGTATTTTGGTATTTGTGTGGCACTACATATCATGGGATTTTCTACCAAGGAATACCTAGACCAGACATAGTTTTAGGTTTACATGTCTATTAATGCAGACTAGGTCGGATATCTAGATTGCAAAAGATCTACAAGTGATTATATGTTTAACCTATTTGGAGGAGCAACCAGCTCGATGAGAAAGAGATAGTCTATAGTTTAACTCTCAACTACAGAAGTTGAATACATGGAAACCACTCATGCAAGTAAGGAATATATATGGTTACAAATATATTTTTTAGGTATTGGTTTTTTACAACAAGTTGTAAGGTTATATTGTGACAGTTAGAGTGCAATATTTCTAGTAAAGAACCCCATTCTAAAATGAAGTATATTGATGTTCAATACCACTTTGTGAGAGATATGGTTGAAGACAATAATGTGTTTCTAGTGAAATTTGACACTTTCAAGAATGTAGTATACTCATTGATGAAGTATGTTAATAATAAGAAGTTCTCTAGGTGTAGAGTAGTGGGAATCGCTACCCTAAATTTTAGACCATGTAAAACCTAGGCCCCATGTATGAAAAAAAAACAACAAGTGGAAGAATGTCGGGAATGTGCACAGTTAGTTTCATGTTCTATGCATTTTTGGGGGGGTCACAAGGGGGGCCTGGGAGGTCCCCCCTTGCTTGGGAGTTTGGGAGTGGAGCCCCGAAAAAAAGGGGCTATTTTTGGTTAATTTTTTACATTTTTGGTATTTTTTGACCAATGGAATTTCGATTTGTTATCGCACAAGTTGTAGGTTGGGAAAATCTCGAACCAACCAAAACAACGAGTGTTATAACTATGGGACACTACACCCAATGTCACCTCAGTGTAGGTCCCACACTTCAAGGGTGACTAGGTCACTCTAGGGAGGTGATCTCGGTGACCTTAGGGGAATTGAGACAGATGGAAGGGAAGGAAAATAGGTATCCCCCAAAAGGTTAGTGATGGAAAGAGAAAGGAGGCTTTGATGAATCATCTCTAGGTGGTTTAAAATTTACCAAGTCTTTGGGTATCTGCAAAAGTGTTGTGTATCTTCCCGAGACACAAGAAAAGACACACTTGCATATAGTATGTTAGGTGGACCAGAAAGTTAAGCTTTGTGTCCCTAATTTTCATCAATCAAACAATATTAAACATCTGCAATAAAATGATATCATAGTCCGCAACTTAAAAGTGCTAAAAGTTTGGTTAAACATGCAATATTTGAAGCAACAATGACTAGTCTAGCTTGCACTGAATAGAATGAAACTTGAGCAGTCAAACAAGGATGTTATAAATCATTTATGTAGTAAAAATTATCAGCCTTATGGTTGTGGCATACAATGTATTACAACAGAAAAAATATCCAATGAAACTTTTCTAAAAGTTTCCCAAAAAGTGCACTATAGCAAGTAGATTATGAGGGAAAATTTTTATCCCGAGTCTAGGGTTAGTTTGTGAGTTATTAGAATTAAGGGTGTTATCATTGAAATATAGTCCCAACATTGCATGCAAATGGTTACAGAAACACAACAATGACAACAAGCAATTAGTTCACCTGCAGCACTAAAATGCATTTCAAAAGGAAAAAAACTATACAATTGGGAAAAAATTCGCATGCGCAAATTCACCAAAGGAAGAACGCGCACAGTGCATGGGCCAACAAATCCCTCAGAGCGCAAAATGAACCAAATGTGTGACTGTGTACAAGAAAATATGCTCACTTCTATGAATGGTGCATTTATGTATCTTGTCGACCCCCCAACCACTTATGGACCAGCTCCCAACCTGATTTGAACTTTATATCTGAGAGAAATTTGAATGGGGGGTTGCTCAAGGAGTAGAGGGTGCCCTAAAAGGCCCCTTGTTCACACCAAGAACCAATTACATTTTTCCTTGAAAAAGTGCTATAAATAAGAGCCATGTATGCACTAAGAAACCAAGATCTTCATAGTATTGTTATGTTTCCTCAATTCTCCCTTGAGAATCCTCTTTTCTCTTTGGATCCTTCAAGAATCATTGCAATAAGCCATTCCACCCACCTCTTGAGATAATAGGCATTGTTGTTCTTCACCATTTTCTATTTTTCTTCCATTGTAAGAAGAGCTCTCCATTAGGGAACTCAAGAGCCCTCCCAAGGAAGAAGAGGGGAATCATAAGTCCTCATTTTTCTCTACAGTGTTTTTCCTACTAATGTATTGATCCATTTGTGGAATTATGTTGGTCATTGGTTGATTTTTATGGTTCTAAGTTTCTCATGATTTCTAACTTTCATTTCTTAGTTGTTTTAGTTTATTTATTTGTTTATACATGTGTTTGGCTTGTTTAACCCACTCACAAACTTATGTCTTGTCTAGTAGGCTCATGTAGACATGCAAGTGTTGTTGTTTTGTCTTGCAGGTACCAAAACTGGCCTAGCCCAACTTGTCGAAGGAAAAATTCATAGATGGAGGAGGAGTAATTCACTCAAAAATTTATCCCCCAATGCGTGACAAGAAGTGCGCAGATTTTCCTTCCCAAAGACGCACACTCTGCACACTGTGTGTGCCATAGACTTCTTTTCTCTGTGCACCTGTCGGAATTGTAACCCACGCGCATTCCAGGTTTTCAAAATTGTAAGGATTTTTATGATGATTTGAAGGCCCCAGCCTTCATATTTTTGCTTTCATGCACTTTGTAAGGGAAATTCACTCCACTTAGAATCCTTTCTCATATGAAAGGTTAGATAAACATAGGCACTTAGGGGGTAAAAAGAACCATCCATTTTACTCTTTTTCTTTGGTTTCCACATGGATGGCATGTTTGGATTGTAAAATTTCCAGTTCAGATTATTGCTATCATACATAAACCCCTTATATTGGGACTAGAAGTTAACTTTGACCCTTGAGTATTCTCTTCTCTCGCACCCTAGTGTGATATTGAGAATCATAAAATTGGTTAGAGGGACATTTCATCTCCCTTAAAAAAATATTTAGGAGAGGACAAAGCCCCCCTAGGATTCCTCTTAGTTTTTTTGAAATCATCTTAAAGTTGTAAGGGCCCATACATGCCCACATGTTGCAAAATTAGGATAGTTTCTTGAAATTCCTTTCTTAGTTTACATCACAATCTAGGGAAGTTTAAATATCAAAGTAATGGG
>ML800961.1:123704-151939 GCA_009831015.1 Picea engelmannii | reverse complement strand
AGTCATGCCTTTTGGAATGAAGAATGCACCAGGAATTTTCTCCAGAGTAATCAGTGTTGCCTTCAAAGAGTTGATCCATCAGTTTCTAGAAGTATATTTGGATGATTGGAGAGTTACATCTTGTTGAAGGATCATGCAGAGGTGTTGAGGTTGATGTTAGAAAGATGCAGGTAATGCCAAATATCCTTGAACATTAAGAAATGTATATTTGGAACACCATTCGGAATTCTATTGGGTCACATAGTATGTAGACAAGGTTTGATCATGGATCCTACAAAGATTGTAGTAATTGTGAATTTACCACCACTGAAATCAGTGCACCAGCTACGAGTCACATTAGGACATACAGGATATTACATAAAATTTATAAAGGGGTATGCAAAGATCACTGCGTCGATGGAGAAATTTCTCAAGAAGGATATTAAATTCCAGTGGAATGAGAACTGCCAGCAAGGGTTGGACACCCTGAAGGAGAAGATGGTCACAACACCCATCTTAGTCTTTCTAGATTGGGAGAAGACATTCCATGTGCATGTAGATACATCAGCCATAGCCCTGGGAGCTATTCTGGCACAACTAGGAGCAGGGGATTTGGACCATCCCATCACATTTGCAATCAGAAAAATGTCAGACTCCAAGCAAAATTACAACACTACAGAGAGAGAAAGGTTGGCAATGGTGTATGCACTTAAAAAGTTCAGGCATTACCTACTTGGAAAACATTTTAATATGTTCATAGATCATTCATCCCTCAAGTACCTAGTCAACAAGCCAGTGTTGGGGGGAGAGTCTGTCGATGGTTACTGTTGTTTCAATAATTTCACTTTGAAGTCATAGTAAACCAGGGAAGTTTAATGCGGGACCTGATCACTTGTCAAGGGTCACCAATGGAGAGTAGCCTAAAAACTTAGAGGATACCTTACCTGACACGCAGTTATTTTCAATTCAGGTCACAGATGATTATTTTGTTGACATTATTGATTATTTAAGTACAGGGACTGTGCCACAGGAACTTAACACCGCGCAAAGGAAGAATTTGGTTGTTTGAGCAACCAATTATCATTTGATCGTAGGGAAATTATATAAAATGGGGGAAAACAACATCTTGACAAGGTGCGTGCTAGAACACGAAAGTCCTAGGATATTAGCAGAAGCCCATGAAGGAATAGAGGGAGGACACTATGGAGGCAAAGCTACCGTGCAGAAGGTACTGCATGCAGGCTTATGGTGGCCAACTATTCATCGAGATGAAAAGGAATATTGTCAACAATGTTATGTTTTTCAAAGGTTTGGAAAACCAAACAGACGGGATGAGATGCCCTTACACCCACAGGTAAAACTACAAGTGTTTGAAAAATGGGCTATCGATTTTTTTGGCCCAATTCACCCACCCGCAAGAAGGTCAGGCACACAATACATCATCACTGTGACAAAATACCTCTCAATATGGGAAGAGGCAACACTAATTAAATATTGCAGCGTAGAGACATCAACACACTTCCTATTTGAACATGTGCTCACCAAATTTGGATGCCCAAGGATTCTGATGAGTGACCAAGGAACTCACTTTATAAATAGCACTATCAGAGCTCTGACTGAAGAATTCGAGGTCTACCATCAAAAAAGTACACCATACCATCCTCAGGCAAATGGAATAGTGGAAGGCTTCAACAAGATTCCAGAGAATGCCTTAACCAAGATTTGCAATGTCAATAGGGACGACTGGGATTCAAAGATACCAGTGGTACTATGGGCATATAGAACTACCTGTAAGAAGTTGACAAGGTAGACACCATTTATATTGGTGTATGGACAAGAAGCAGTGATTCCATTAGAATTCTTGGTACCAAGTTTACGTGTCGCAACAATTACAAACATGACAGAGCGAGGCACGGTACAAGAAAGGTTAAGTTAGTTGATGAGCATGGAAGAAGATAGGATTCTACCAGGATTTCACCAAGAATTACATAAAGCAAGGTACAAATCTTGGCTTGACCAACATATCAAAATAAAAAATTTCGAGGAAGGAGACCTAGTCCTACTGTATGACAACAAGTTTTTTCAACATCCAGGAAAGTTCATAATTCATTGGTTGGGACAATATGAGGTCAAGACTGTCACAGACGGAGGATTTGTATAGTTGAAGGATTTGGAGGGAACAGAATTGAGGGGAATGATCAATGGGAATCGAATGAATTTTTACAATGATATTCGACCACCCGCAACTTGAAAGTTACCACATAATAAAAAACAAATAAAAAAAATGAGCATGCATAGATCAGCAAGTCAGCACAAGGAAAAATAAAAGAGTCTACGCGCACAGGTCACCGAGATAGAGCGACAAAAAAATAATATTTCACTAGAAGAAAATGGTTTTAAAACCAAGGAATATGTGCAATCAAAAATCCCAACACGCTAGAAAAGGGACCAACGGTCGGAAAACACGAAAATTTAGAAAATGGTGGTTGTGGAATGCAAGTGCCAACTAGCAACGGTTGTTGAAATTGTGAAAAATACATGGTAGTCCATACACAGAGGTAAAGAATTAATGTGACGGAAAGGGGAAAATACAAAAACATGGTGCACAGGTAGCAGTCAACAATTACACAGTTACCAAGCATAGGACACACCGCCAAAAGTGAAAATGGTACAATTGTCAATGCGAAACAGTTGTCACTTCGTCGTCCCACTAGAAAGTCAGAAAAAGTGGGGAAAGGAACTCATGATTGTGTCAATTAATAAGTATAAGAACACGAAGCCAAGTGAAAGAGTCATAGAGTGATAATTCGACCTAGCATCCATTGAGTTTGTAGATTTACAACCCATATCTGGTCGCAATGTCACCACCACAATTTGGAGAGTTAGGCAAGGGCATCAGGAACATGCAAAGTACTACTCGGGAAACAAATGCAAGGGAGAAAGAGGTACCCATAGTGTTGTATGTGGATGAACTCTGCACACCTGAGTATGAAACACACCTAGTGACCATAGAGGAGTAACAAAACCTAATGCAGGAGGTCAGGCAGTTGGAGGAGGACACCGAGAGAATAGAGTCTGACACCTCGAGGGGACGAGGGCCATGACAAGCCGAGAAGGTCATAGGTTCAGCACCACAGAGCCATGAACTAGAGGCAGGGAAGGCAATTGTACATGAGGATATACCAAAAGTGGGGGACTCATCCCCACAAGACAAACAGAAGGGCCAAGCTGAGAGTAGCACGCACGGAGGGTCACAGCCACAAGTAGAAAGGATCTTGGTTCTTTCGAAGATTCTGAATGGGGTGCGCTTCGATGATGACATCATTGATAGAGTGAATTCCATTAAGTACTATGACCATGAAGTGGTGGATGTCACCAAATTTCTAGACCTGGCGCCCTAGAATTACCTAGAAAATAGGGGAGAAGGATCATCAGGCATGCCACTGTTAGATCTGGCACAGTGGATTCTTGGGATCTATAACACTGACATCATGAACTTGTTGGATGTCCCACATTTTTTGCGGGGAAAACATATTAACACCTGCGTCAAGCAACTTCTTGCACGAGTGCATGGTGGGATATTGTGGATGGATAGGCAAATGCCTATCATTTTGGACCTAATTGTAGCAATCACAGGGCTACCCACATATGGGGAAAATCCAAAACAATAATTGGAGGATAATACCTTAGCCAAGGCCATCACAATGATATCAAGGCCAAGTATGGCATGCAGCGTTGTAACAGGGGCATCAAGATCAGCGACATCAACGATCATGCAACAAGGTTTTCCACCAGACTCCTCGGATAAAAATTGATGCACAAGTGTCGCAAAGAGGAAGTATAAGTCGATGTGGTTGTTGCCACCATGCAGTGTGCATAGGGGAACTCGATGAGTTGGGCCCCATGCCTCTTGAACTCATTCTTAGAATATTGTAAGGACACCTAGGATTGGGGCTTTGAGTTCCAATACTCATGGTTACTCATCCTCATTGGCCTCATTGGGTGGAAGGAACCAGTCTACAACAAGTATCTAGAGAGACCAGGGAAATTTGGCGCATCACACTACATATCATTATGTATCAGCACAGACTCGAAGAGAGAGAAGGAAAATACAGACATATTTGTGAGGTACTTCACAGAAATGCAAGACCTCATTATGGATATATGGCGCATTTCACCAGAGACTGTCTAGGAGTTTGGAAAGGTTGCTAATTTTAGGGCAACACATCATAGCTTATGGTTGCAAGAAAAGAGAGACAAAGCCAAAGAATGGATACATCTCAACTATTGTGTGACGACAGAATAAATCCAGAGAGAGATCCAGGAGTGGCCCAAAGAATGGAAGGTACCAGAGATTCCAACCGCAGTACCAAGCCCACAAACTCAGATGCAGGGAAGACTAGCCCCAACTCACAACATAGGCACCAACGAGGCTGAAACTAAAAAGAGGAGTACGCAAGGCCAAGAGGGGGGAAGAACCCTAGCCAAGAAGAAACTGAGAAAACAGAACAAACCACCAAGGGCTTCAATTGTAGATCAAGTGTAAGAGGTAAAAATTGCCTTGGAGCAGCTAAGGATCAGGGAAGCATAGACACCAAAATAAACACCCGTGCAGGCTAAGGAACGAGTGCCAGTGCTTGAAACAGTGCAATTTTCAGTGTAGGCAAGAGCCAATTTCATCATCATTCCCGTGATGACGTTTTTTGAAGAAGAAACAACACAGAAACCCTGGAAGGACATTGAAGCGTTGGACGTGGCATTGGCCAAGATCCCAACAAAGGCATTGTATAAACTTCAGGTAAGCATTTCCCAGGAGATTCATTCTAGAGAAAGAGCGAACGTGACGAATCTACAGGTATCCCAGGAAGAAAACATCTTGATGAAGGAATCCCTCAACCTTTAAGAACAACAGAAAGAGAGAGCGCAAAAAAAAATGGAGGAGATGGAGAATCAGATCCACATACTGTTTCAATCCATTCCTGATAAAAAAAATGAGGAGGTGGGGTCTTCGGAAGATAAGTTGTGAACGATAGAGCAGACTATCCATCAATATAAAGAGAATATTAAAGAGTTGGAGGAGCGCGTCACACCTACTACTCCCCCATAAGTCATAGGGCAACGAGAATAGGAGGCAAGAACAGATGTTGAGGACATCGGTCGAAGCATACAGACAGTCATTGATCTATTAGAAAAGAGATTCCATATGTGGAATCACCTCCTAGAGGATGGAAGCCTCCAATAATTACAAGACAAGGAAACCAAAATCCACGCAGCAATGGCGGAGGTGAAGCAACGACAGAAAATAGTGCCACTGTCGGAGAAGATCAGGACTGTCACCTAAATGAAGGCTCTGCAGTTGGAAAAGAAAGTGTTGCAAGCATAGAAGACAACAAAATGGGTGTTGTTGGAGCCCCTGCAAGAAAATTTGGACCATCTTGTCATGGAGATCGACGCATCTAAGAGGATCATTGAGTCAATGGGGTCTGAGGGAGGAGATATTTTACAATCTTCTATCAAGGATAAGGTGGTCACCGCTATGGCCAAAAAGAGTAGTCAGTCTCACCAGCAGTGCCATCAGATAATAGAAATTTATGATGCACTATAGTAGGCAGTTATAGACATAGAAAGAAAGCAGTGACAGCTACACAAGTCAGGTAGTGACTCGAGACGAGTCACGATGTCAGTGTTGGGATCCTATTGGGAACATGCCCATTTTGGGGAAAAGGCATGACATGGAGGAAATATAGTTGGCAGAGAAGCATGTGAGGCATGCATGAAAGAATATGGGAAATAAAGACAGCTGGCAGGAAAAGCAGTGGACCAAAGGAAAACGTGCATGCAAAGGAGGAAAGCACGCAAAGCCAGCATGGAAGAAGACCTAACTATGTTAGGGTTTTGGTAAGAGAATGTAATGGTTGATGAGCCAAAGACACATATAAATAGATACCTAGGAGGTCTAGGTAGGGATTCTGATTATTGAGTGTTACTCGCGTGAGAAGGAGTAACTCGTCTGTAACATGGTTGTAACCCGATCCAAACTTGTAATTTGTTGAGTTGTAAAGGGTCAGAAGGGTAGATCTCGAGGGTTATATCACAGGCACAGGAGCCTGGTGTGATCTAGTCCGCCTCATAATAGATATCGACCCAACGGAGGATGATTTGTAAATTGCATGGTGTTGTAGCTTTGGAACTACCATAATAAAAGATCTTGAGAGCCAAATATTTGTGGACATAACCTAGGAGGGGGTGAACCACGGTAACACCTTTGTTATGTGATTGAATGTTTGTGTCCATTTTACTGTCAATAAGTAGAGGTTAGAATAATGTATGAATGAATTAATGGATCTACTTACGCTACATGCATGAATGAGAATAACAGTATATTACTTTAATAAGTAGATAGAATTCACAATGTGTAATTCACAAATCCCCATTCAGTCCTGGACTGCATGCATTTGAGTGTTGCAATCACCCATTAAGACTATCTCGGGTGAGACTATGCAGTGCACTCTGTGTGTTGCATTGCCTTCTGGTTTACCAGGAGGGCCGATAGTTTTAGAGGCCTTGTTGGATCCCAGTAGACCTGAACATGGGTCAAATCATGTCAAAGGCATAACTAAGATAAACAACCAACAACATCCTTTGTAAACACATTTCTTCTCTATCTTTAAGTCTAGCAATCCCTCCACCAAGTTCTTCAAGGGAGGAAGTGATCCATAATGAAAATTCCCAATATTCCTATGTCATAACTCACACAACTTGGTACTCATGGACAAAATCACCATGCTTCACCAAATCTACCTACAACCTATAAATACCTCCAACCCAAACACCTTTTGCCACAACATGGATTCGACTTCTAAAGTTGAACTTCTAAGATTCAAACTTAGCCATACAATGAAGATATGTCATATAGGAAATTGAAAATAGATTCTTATTCAAACCAGTAACAAATAGAACATCATTCAAAACAAGAACATCACCTAGAGGCATATGAAAGGAAATGGAGCCAACTCTTCTCACAAGATAAGTAGCATCATCACCAAGATACGCAATTATGCCTCCCTCTTTCTCATGGAACCTACTAATAATTTCCTATCATTTGTTGTTTGTCTCGAAGCTTCATTCTACATACAATATATCCATATACACAATGTTATAGGATAAGTAAGAGACCATAGCCATATCCATCCTGAAAAATTAATAATATGAAGAATAAATGACCCTTCCAAGGGACCAAGTGATTCTCTCAAGAAACCTAGATATTCATGCCCAACAACCTCAACATGGTCAAACACCTCTCCTAGGTACACCATAATTGAAATACCAACTCCATATTTCACCAAAAGAGTGATCTCAACCCCAAAAGTTCTAATACTATGTAGAAATATTCTGAACTAGAGAAATTAATGCAACTTCATAAATTTCACCTCTTTCCTAGAGGTTTCTTGAAAATTAACCCTATGAATTTTCAACCTTATGGTTTTTATTAAATATGATAAAAACAATAGAAACAATGGAAAATATTTCACCTCTTAACAACCTCAATCAATAAGGAAATCCAAGAGGAAAGATACGAATGTGTGCCAACAAGTTTCAGTGCTCTAGGGAAATATTTTCATGCAAAAAATAGATCTGAAGATCACATTATAATAGAAGTAAATATGCCCTACATTATTCAATATTAATGTTAAATCACTAAACAATTTTAGGATTGACTTACGTAAAATTAGCAAGACATATGAGTGGTAGAAATTACGAAATCAGGAAGACAATGATAGCTGAAAATAAAATCTGCAATAAAACAATTTTGGACAGTTGAAAACTTCATGTGTGTGTGTGTAAATATGAAGTTCATGTACATACCATAGCCTCACCCAAATTATAGTACAATCCTCTATCTCTCCAAAACCCTAGCCATAAAAAACCAAGAAAACCCTATTCAACCACCAAGCAGCTCCAACAAGCAAGAATCACACTAGAAAGTTCTCTTAGGAAAGACTTATCCACTTCTCCACTCCTTAACAAGTACAATCAAAGGTTTAATGATAAAACCATAGCTCCAAGGTCTCTAAGGGATGAAACCCTAACCTAAGCATTCAAGATGCTCCAAAAGCTCCAAGAAACCATAACACCTCCAAGACAAGAGAGATCAAATACAATGATGAAGTACAAAGAGAGAGAGAGAGAGAGTAGTGTGTTCTTCTCCCACATCTCTAACACAAGATGATGATTAATAAGAATTATGAAAGGACTCTCTCCTTCCTCTATATATATGAGAGGTAATGGAGGCCAAAAAAACATATATGAGAGGTAGTTGGATGTGAAGATAGCATTCCTACATGGGCATCTTGAATAATAAATCTACATGAAATGACCATAAGGTTTTGCAGTGAAGGTAAAGAAAGATTTGGTTTGAAAGCTAGAAAATTCCTTGTATAGGTTAAGACAATATCCAAGGATGTACTGGTATCAAAAATTTTATACTTATATATTGGGACTTGGTATGTCAAGAAGAAAAGTTGATCATTGTGTGCATTCTAAGATAGTTGGTGATCATTTTATTTATGTGGTCGTGTATATTGATGATATGTTGTTGATTGAAAAAAACATGGAAATCATCAAGGAGTTCAAAATGTAGTTGTCTTATGAATTTGATATGAAATATGTTGGTGTTACAAATTTTATTTTGGGTATGGAAATTAAAAGAGGTTGACAAACAAGAAACTTTGGTTGAAATAGAGGAAATATGTTGCGACAATACTGCAGAGGTTTAATATGAAAGAATGTAAAATAGTCAAGGTACTTATTCATATAGGTGTAAAGTTATCTGCAGATTAGCATCCCAAGACATAGAAAGAGGAAGAGGACATGTCTCACATTCCCTATGCTAGTGTTGTTGGTAGTTTAATGTATGCAATGGTCTATATGAAACCAGACATTGCCCATGCAGTGGGAGTTATGAGCATGTATATGTCAAAAACAAGGAAGGAGAATCGGATAGTTGTAAAGAGGGTATTTTGGTATTTGTGTGGCACTACATATCATGGGATTTTCTACCAAGGAATACCTAGACCAGACATAGTTTTAGGTTTACATGTCTATTAATGCAGACTAGGTCGGATATCTAGATTGCAAAAGATCTACAAGTGATTATATGTTTAACCTATTTGGAGGAGCAACCAGCTCGATGAGAAAGAGATAGTCTATAGTTTAACTCTCAACTACAGAAGTTGAATACATGGAAACCACTCATGCAAGTAAGGAATATATATGGTTACAAATATATTTTTTAGGTATTGGTTTTTTACAACAAGTTGTAAGGTTATATTGTGACAGTTAGAGTGCAATATTTCTAGTAAAGAACCCCATTCTAAAATGAAGTATATTGATGTTCAATACCACTTTGTGAGAGATATGGTTGAAGACAATAATGTGTTTCTAGTGAAATTTGACACTTTCAAGAATGTAGTATACTCATTGATGAAGTATGTTAATAATAAGAAGTTCTCTAGGTGTAGAGTAGTGGGAATCGCTACCCTAAATTTTAGACCATGTAAAACCTAGGCCCCATGTATGAAAAAAAAACAACAAGTGGAAGAATGTCGGGAATGTGCACAGTTAGTTTCATGTTCTATGCATTTTTGGGGGGGTCACAAGGGGGGCCTGGGAGGTCCCCCCTTGCTTGGGAGTTTGGGAGTGGAGCCCCGAAAAAAAGGGGCTATTTTTGGTTAATTTTTTACATTTTTGGTATTTTTTGACCAATGGAATTTCGATTTGTTATCGCACAAGTTGTAGGTTGGGAAAATCTCGAACCAACCAAAACAACGAGTGTTATAACTATGGGACACTACACCCAATGTCACCTCAGTGTAGGTCCCACACTTCAAGGGTGACTAGGTCACTCTAGGGAGGTGATCTCGGTGACCTTAGGGGAATTGAGACAGATGGAAGGGAAGGAAAATAGGTATCCCCCAAAAGGTTAGTGATGGAAAGAGAAAGGAGGCTTTGATGAATCATCTCTAGGTGGTTTAAAATTTACCAAGTCTTTGGGTATCTGCAAAAGTGTTGTGTATCTTCCCGAGACACAAGAAAAGACACACTTGCATATAGTATGTTAGGTGGACCAGAAAGTTAAGCTTTGTGTCCCTAATTTTCATCAATCAAACAATATTAAACATCTGCAATAAAATGATATCATAGTCCGCAACTTAAAAGTGCTAAAAGTTTGGTTAAACATGCAATATTTGAAGCAACAATGACTAGTCTAGCTTGCACTGAATAGAATGAAACTTGAGCAGTCAAACAAGGATGTTATAAATCATTTATGTAGTAAAAATTATCAGCCTTATGGTTGTGGCATACAATGTATTACAACAGAAAAAATATCCAATGAAACTTTTCTAAAAGTTTCCCAAAAAGTGCACTATAGCAAGTAGATTATGAGGGAAAATTTTTATCCCGAGTCTAGGGTTAGTTTGTGAGTTATTAGAATTAAGGGTGTTATCATTGAAATATAGTCCCAACATTGCATGCAAATGGTTACAGAAACACAACAATGACAACAAGCAATTAGTTCACCTGCAGCACTAAAATGCATTTCAAAAGGAAAAAAACTATACAATTGGGAAAAAATTCGCATGCGCAAATTCACCAAAGGAAGAACGCGCACAGTGCATGGGCCAACAAATCCCTCAGAGCGCAAAATGAACCAAATGTGTGACTGTGTACAAGAAAATATGCTCACTTCTATGAATGGTGCATTTATGTATCTTGTCGACCCCCCAACCACTTATGGACCAGCTCCCAACCTGATTTGAACTTTATATCTGAGAGAAATTTGAATGGGGGGTTGCTCAAGGAGTAGAGGGTGCCCTAAAAGGCCCCTTGTTCACACCAAGAACCAATTACATTTTTCCTTGAAAAAGTGCTATAAATAAGAGCCATGTATGCACTAAGAAACCAAGATCTTCATAGTATTGTTATGTTTCCTCAATTCTCCCTTGAGAATCCTCTTTTCTCTTTGGATCCTTCAAGAATCATTGCAATAAGCCATTCCACCCACCTCTTGAGATAATAGGCATTGTTGTTCTTCACCATTTTCTATTTTTCTTCCATTGTAAGAAGAGCTCTCCATTAGGGAACTCAAGAGCCCTCCCAAGGAAGAAGAGGGGAATCATAAGTCCTCATTTTTCTCTACAGTGTTTTTCCTACTAATGTATTGATCCATTTGTGGAATTATGTTGGTCATTGGTTGATTTTTATGGTTCTAAGTTTCTCATGATTTCTAACTTTCATTTCTTAGTTGTTTTAGTTTATTTATTTGTTTATACATGTGTTTGGCTTGTTTAACCCACTCACAAACTTATGTCTTGTCTAGTAGGCTCATGTAGACATGCAAGTGTTGTTGTTTTGTCTTGCAGGTACCAAAACTGGCCTAGCCCAACTTGTCGAAGGAAAAATTCATAGATGGAGGAGGAGTAATTCACTCAAAAATTTATCCCCCAATGCGTGACAAGAAGTGCGCAGATTTTCCTTCCCAAAGACGCACACTCTGCACACTGTGTGTGCCATAGACTTCTTTTCTCTGTGCACCTGTCGGAATTGTAACCCACGCGCATTCCAGGTTTTCAAAATTGTAAGGATTTTTATGATGATTTGAAGGCCCCAGCCTTCATATTTTTGCTTTCATGCACTTTGTAAGGGAAATTCACTCCACTTAGAATCCTTTCTCATATGAAAGGTTAGATAAACATAGGCACTTAGGGGGTAAAAAGAACCATCCATTTTACTCTTTTTCTTTGGTTTCCACATGGATGGCATGTTTGGATTGTAAAATTTCCAGTTCAGATTATTGCTATCATACATAAACCCCTTATATTGGGACTAGAAGTTAACTTTGACCCTTGAGTATTCTCTTCTCTCGCACCCTAGTGTGATATTGAGAATCATAAAATTGGTTAGAGGGACATTTCATCTCCCTTAAAAAAATATTTAGGAGAGGACAAAGCCCCCCTAGGATTCCTCTTAGTTTTTTTGAAATCATCTTAAAGTTGTAAGGGCCCATACATGCCCACATGTTGCAAAATTAGGATAGTTTCTTGAAATTCCTTTCTTAGTTTACATCACAATCTAGGGAAGTTTAAATATCAAAGTAATGGGTCCATACATGCCTACATGCTTACAATATAGGATAGTTTTCAATCTTTCTTAGTGTAAACAACATTTAGGGAGTTTAAAGGATTTGTAAGGACCCATATGTCCACATGCTAGTTCTTTAGGGATTTTAAAATTTCGTAAGGTTGTACCAATGACACTTAGTAATCTAGGTAAAAAATATTTGTAAGGACCATGAGAAATCCACGTGTTCTAATCTCACACCTAACTTATTAAAAACTCGGCACACTTTTTTCACTTACTCACACACAAAGTCACTCCTCACTCACATAATTTCTACTTTGAACAGTGGAGTTTGAAGTAGGTTTTCTCCAAAGGAATTCTGAAATGTCCAACTGATTCTTTTGGAAATTATCCACACCCATTAATTCAAACGAGATTGGTTCACACCCCCAATCTCTCATCCCACCACATCTAAAAGAAATTCTAAAATCTTACTAAGTTTTCCTCCATAGGAGGTGCCAAAAGAAATTTTTTAGTCTAGGTAGGATTTTGGGGGTAGGCATCCAAATAACCCCCCGTTATCTGGTTCTCACATTTTAAAACATTAGAAGTTGATAAATAGGAACTTTTAAAATTCTCCAAGTCAAGTGTTCCTACACCATAAGGTAGGGAGATACCCATGAAGGGTTGAAGGCCGAGGTCTGGTTGTTCTGTGTGTCCCCCCTTGAGTCACCCAAATCTTGGAAGGGATCCATCCCATGACCCATTTTTCAGGCCAAAAATCTAAATGTCGCACTTTGACCCAAGTACCTAGTGACCAAAATTTAGGACATCTACCCAGGTGGCAATTGTGGGTTGCAATTGCACCTTGAACAGATTTTGTGTGGCTATTGGGAAATATCTCCATCTCTTTCAAGATATGCACCCTCTACCCCTCATTATAACTGATTATTTCATGCTTCACTAGCTCCTCTTTCGGTGGCTTCAGACCCCATTGTTGAGTGCTTTTGGAATGTCCAGTGCTATTTGAGAGGAAGGATGATACATCTTTTAGGACATGAGCATTTGTTTTTACTTGTTCCCCCACATGCAAAAAATACACCTATCGACATGTTTGCTTATTTACAGTTGATTTATGTATGATTCTCATTTGATTACATGCAATTGTGAGTTGTATTATATTGTGAAGGTCCAAATTATACAAATCTCTTGTTCATTTATTTCTCTTATCACTATTTGCACACATTCACTTTTCTAGTCGAAAACCATAGGGGACCCACATAATCCTCGTCATTCCAGATGCCTGCAAAATATTCCTCCTATTTTAGGAGAAGTCCCTAGTCTTTCCAACTCACCAGCTCAACCATATCACACCCCCATGGGTGCTACTATTTTTGGATCACCTTTACTTGGTTCCACTTTTCTTAGGTCCAATTCTAAAGTCCATCCATCCACTAGTTCTTCTTGAGAAGGAAGTGGGGGGGGGGGACTTCTTCTTGCGAATGCATGCTACTGTCACATCTCTTCTCAGAGATAAGCTACCACCATTCCAGCAAGCTTGTTTCCGCTGCATTTTATAGTTTCAGCTTATTTCATTATTGAATAGAAAACCAATTTTACTGTATCTCTGTTATTTTGTGTTAAGAACCTGTTAATGATCTGTATTCATTTTGTTCTTCTCATAAAATCCAGATCAGTGGTATCAGAGCAGTATTCTCCTTGTCGTCTTAATGCATGTCCCCAATGAGGTCAGAGTACAAAGAGTTGGGTCTCGATCTTGTTTCTCTTGAGGACAGAAGCTCTCACATACCCAAGCAGCCTCCCATGGTAGGAGAAAAGAAAGATGACGGGATAGGAGATCCTTTCAAACTTTTGATTGAGGAAGCCCTCACGCAACAGAGGAATGAGATGATGGATAGTTTCACGCAAATCCTTCGACGACTACCAACATGCGATGCATCTTCTTCGAACGGAGGCACCGCCCCCTTCAAGGTACAAATAAACTTTGATATTCCTATATTTGAAGGTCAGATAGACACAGATCCTGTAGACAAGTGGTTGAATCTACTAGAAGGGTATTTTTTTGTTCATAAATTTTCGAATATAGAAAATATTACTTTTGCGCTCCTCAAAGTCGTTCCCCATGTCAAAGATTGGTGGGAAACTTTCTGTGAGCAAAAGGAAACAGAGGAAACCTCATTATTTTCAGTCACGACCACTTGGGAATCCTTCAGGGATGCTATTAAGGAACAATACTACCATGTCAGAAGTTATGACGACATGTATACCAAATGGACCACATTGCGGAAAGAAAGAGACCAAGTAGTGCCAGATTTCACAAATATCTTCCATACCTTGCGCACCAAGTTGGGTATCAAAGATTCAGAGAAACATCTGGTGCTCAAGTATCATGGTTCTCTACATAGATACATCCAGACCGAAATGGAATTTGTAGACATCTCATCCTTGGGCGCGGCCTATCGATATGTCGTCAAAATCGAGTAGAAGCTCAAACAAAAGACGTGACAATTTGGGCCTGGGAACCCCTCACAACAAAATCCAGGAAAGGGAGGCCCCAACCCACCAAACAAAGGACAAAGCAAAGATGGAAAGTATCAAGACAACCAGTACAAGACGCAAGCAAAGAAGGACACCGGAAATACCAAGAAAGATACCGAGAAGTGGTGCGACTTCCATAAGAGCCCTTAGCATAACACTATTGACTGTTTCTCAAAGCAGTCGTTTGTGGATGAAGTGAAATCCTCTGAATCAGATGCCGATTTTGAGTCTAAGATAGAACCAGAAAGGGGAAGACGGATCATCGACGCGGAACCCAGTTCCACCATTGCTACCACCAAGATCCAGCCTGGTGAACTAGACGAGCCAGAAGAAGGAGAGCGTCTCTTCCATTCATAGATGTGGGTAAAAGGCACCCCACTGCACTTCATCGTTGACAGCGATAGCCAGAAGAAACTCATCTCAGGAGAGGTCATCAAGTGGTTGGCCCTGCCAACAAGGCCGCACCCACAACCCTACACCATTGGATGGCTCCACCAAGGAAGTGATCTTCGCGTCGACCAACAGTGTCGACTGTCGTATGGCATCAATCCCTTCAAAGACAAGGTATTGTTTGATGTTGCTCCTCTTGAAGTTTGTGATGTTCTTTTGGGCCAACCTTATTTATGGAAACGTCATGTTGTATATGATTCTAGGCCTCGTAGTGTTATTATTACTTTGAACAGGAAATTGTAAAGGATACCCAAGGCAGTCCCACCTAGTGCTATTTCCTTGATCTCTGCTAAGCAATGCAGGAAGGTCATCTCTCAGACGGGGAAGTTTGTCTTTTTCGTGATTTTCTCTTAGAATAAGAGAAAGATCGCAGCCACATCCAGGGTCTCTGTGGCCGACCTCTCCACACAGCAGAAGCAAGTAGATAAGGTCGTGGAAGAATACTCAGATATCTTCTCCTCACCAAAAGGGGTACCTCTGCACTGCCAGGTCAAGCACCCCATCGATCTGACCCCCAGCGCACCACTGCCCAATGGGCCAGTCTATCGTCACTCTTTGTTAGAGAATGAGGAGATCAAGAGACATATCCAAGAACTGCCCCACAAGGGGCACATACGCCCTAGCTCATCACCTTAAAGGAGCCCAATCATGCTAGTACAAAAGAAAGATGGAACCTGGCGACTTTGTATTGATTACCGGGCTCTGAATAAAATCACTGTCAGAAACCGGTACCTGATTCCCCGAATCGTTGACCTCCTTGATCAACTCATGGGGGCCAAATACTTAAGTAAGATTGATCTGAAGTCTGGCTACCACCAGGTCCCGATAGAATAGACAGATGTATGGAAGACTGCCTTCAAGTCAAAGGAAGGACTTTTTGAATGGTTGGTCATGCCCTTTGGTTTGACAAATTCTCCAGCCACTTTCATGAGGATGATGGATGATATCCTGTGACCATTCACCAATACTTTTGTAGTGTTGTATCTGGATGACATTCTAATTTACAGCAAGACTTGGGACGAACACTTGTAGCATATTCAAAAGGTTTTGCACACCTTGCGGCAGCACAAGCTATACACCAACTTGGAAAAATGCTCCTTTGGCATGGACAGGGTGCATTACCTGGGCTACATCATTGATCAGCATGGCATACATGTGGATCCAACCAAGATTCAAGTCATCCGTGACTGGCTAGCCCCAACAACACTCACTGAGATTCGGAGATTCTTGGGACTTGCTAATTTCTACCGCAGGTTCGTGTTGGGTTTCTCCCATATTGCATGGGCCCTCAGCCAAATAAACAGGGGTCGTAAGGAAAAATTTGTGTGGGGTCGGTCCCAACAACAAGCGTTCGATGATTTGAAGCATTTCTTGTGCTCAGCCCCAATACTTTCACTACCAGACCTGCAACATCCCTTTGAGATTGAGACAGATGCTTCAGACTATGCCATGGGCACCGTCCTCACTCAGCACAGCCACCCCATGGCCTATCATAGTGAGACACTGTCAGATATTGTCTGTAAGTACCCTACTTATGACAAAGAAATGTACTCCATTGTGCAAGCATGTCGCCAGTGGAGACATTACATTCTTGGGAAGGATACAGTCATCCACACTGATCATAAGCCACTGCAGTTCATGCAGACACAGGGAAAACTGCAAGATGACCACCATCAAAAGTGGTCCACATACTTGCAGAAATTCCACCTCAACATCAAGTATAAAACAGGAAGCACCAATCGCGTCGTTGATTGCCTCAGCAGACCACCAGTCGTGGCACTCACCACGGTGCTAGACTCTTGCAGCCATGAGACATCTAGATGGCCCCAACTATATGAGACAGACCCTAACTTCGCCACCACCTACCAAATGTTGGGTGAAAATGAAGTTGTCAATAATTTCCATCTTTAGGATGGGTTGTTGTGTTGTCTGGGCCATATCTGTGTTCCATCAAGCGAGCGAGCGAAGATGATCTGGGAATCCCACTACAGTCGGGTGGCAGGACACTTCAGTGTCGAAAATATAGTGGCTAAGCTACAAAAACATTTCTACTGGCCGAAACTTTGACAGGAGGTCGGCAAGTATATCAGGTCCTACATTGCCTGCGCTATTGCCAAACTGACCACTAAGAAACAGGGTTTGTACACCCCTCTTCCTACTCCTGACAAGCCATGGGAATCCATCTCAATGGACTACATGTCAGGCCTCCCATCCACTAAGCAGGGAAATGACTGTGTTTTTGTGGTTGTTGATCACTTTTCTAAGATGGCGATTTTGGTTGCCTGTAAGAAGAGCATCACAGCAGAGGCCACTACCAAGCTCTTCTTTGAACAAGTCTGGGTACATTTTGGAATCCCACAAACCATTGTCTCAGATTGGGATAGTCAATTTCTCAACACATTCTGGTCGAGCCTATGGTCATTGCTGGACACCAAACTCACCAAATCCACGGCCTTCCACCCCCAGACAGATGGTCAAACCAAGGTTGTAAATCGAATGATTATGCATATCCTTCACATGTATAATTCAAAGAAGCCTCGTACATGGGATGAGAGCCTTCCTTATGTCCAACATAGCTACAATCGATCCTTTCATAGATCAACCGACCACAACCCCTTTCAAGTGGGGTTGGGATTCCAACCATTGGGTCCCATAGATGTTGCACTTCCCCTTGTGGTCACCTCGACTGACTCATCTCCTGGTCCAACTGAAGCCGACAAAGCCACCCAGTTCATTGAGCGGATCCAACACATTTTCCAACAGGTTCAGGATATCCTACATAAGTCCAATGACAAGTACAAACAGCGCCATGATCAACATCAAGTGCCACATAAGTTTCAGGTGGGCGAAAAAGTTTGGTTGCACTTGCAGAAAGAACGCCTTACAGGACCCCATCGGAAGCTTCGCCCATTCCATTATGAACCATACACTATCACCAATGCCATGGGGGATAATGCTTTTGAGCTCAGCATTCCTCCTTTCCTTGGCCTGCACCCAGTGTTCAACGTGGATCTCCTTCGCCCTTATTTCCCACCATTATTGGACACCTCAGAAGTAGTAGAACAATTGACACCAACAGAGATCAACCCTAACTACATACAGCAGGCATCCAATGATCATATTGTGGACAGATAGATCAAGGGCACTCAACAATAAAGGATCCAGCTTTATCGAGTCGTCAAAGCAGGGAAGCTCCTGCACCAAGGCAAGTGGCTCACCTGGGGCCAAATTCAGTAGAAATTTCCTCATCTAATGGGGGACCTCAATGCAATGGAGAACATTGCTTCCTAAGGAGGGAGGATTGATCCATATGGATATCGGTGGCCACCCACCTTTTCCAACTAGCTCAAAATAGTTTTCTGACATTTTTGGCAATTTACTATTTTTAGCAGTTTTTACTTTCGAGGCCATTTTGAGGGCCTAAAGGAAGGTTTTTTGGTATAAATCTCCTCAATTATATCCAAAGGCATATTTATCCCCCAAAATTAATCTCCTCAACGATACCTTTCCAATGAGCTATCACACGCCTAAAACGGAGATCGTATGCAAAAGTTACGACCCCGGAAAGTTGATGTACTAGCTTACCCAAACGAGGCCCACATGACTTTTGGCATTTCATCTCCTAGGGTTAGGTTTTTGGATGTCTAGGGTTTTTGGTATTCTTTATTATTGTAAAAATTCCTTTAGAGCCTCATTGTAAACTTCTTCTTGTGAATGCGCGCTGTCATCACATCTCTTCTCAGAGATAAGCCACCACCATTCCAGCAAGCTTGTTTCCGCTGCATTTTACAGTTTCATTTTATTTCGTTACTGAATAGAAAACCAGTTTTACTGTATCTCTATTATTTTGTGTTAAGCACCTGTTAATAATCTGTATTCATTTCGTTCTACTCATAAAATCTAGATCAATCTATTTATTGGAGGTCCTCCAAATCTATCCAACTCAACGGAAATCTTTTCTTTCCGCCTTGGGGGCATTCTACCCAGCTAATACTAGACTCATCACCTTTGATATCAATAGTGGAGAACCATGCCTCCCCACCCTAGTATCTTTCCAGATACCAATTAATATCTGGAACATCATAGTACATCAATGTATCATCGGTGAATATGCATCTACATGCATCATGTCCAAAGTAGTCTGGCAGAAACTCGGCTCCCCTGAGCTAGTACCATCTACCATCACCCTACGAGCTTATGATGGTTGACCATCCTCATCGACATTGAATTTATCGACGTCCCACTTGATTACAATATCTTGTTCAGATGTAGATACATGTACGCTATGAACCCCACAATGGGAAGATCGTCACCATCGACCAAATCACACATTATGAACCTAACCATTCTGCCAACATTGATAACATTCTTCCCCTTGTCTGCACTAGCTCGTATGCTTATTCATTCATCGACATGGGTCCCATCATTTTCAAGGACCCATCTTTTTTGGGGGAATATCATGGAACTCCACCCCTTTTACACCCTTCAACACAAGTGTGTGTAGTATCTTCTAATGGAACCAATATTGGAGACATTATTCATCCCACTGAGACATCTCATCACCTCGATGTTCCAACAGTTGAAGAACCATTACCTCGGGAATCCCCTAAGAACCCCACTGCACCACTTATCCCTGATTCCCCCCCCCTCCAAAGGAAAATTCTGGTTTGGGAGACAATCCCCCAATCCATTACCCAAATTCCCTTGTTCTACCCCCCACCTGGAGTCCAAGCATTTATGGTTGCTGCAACCTTTACCCTTCCTAAAATGGTGCTTTCCATATCTGTATGGTATCTACATCCACCTATGACGGTTCTTCAACCATCTCTCCCTCCTCATATAGAGGGAATACTGATGCATATTCTAGTACAGGATCCTGCCACACCAGCATCCCCCCACACTATTGGCACCACTGTCATTGTTGGGGGAAGAAGAAGGAAGAAAGATCCCACATCTCCACTTCCTCCCCAAGTTCAACCTCCTTGTGCACTATGAAAAAGAGATGGGCACCCCACTAATAGATTCCCTACTCTTCCTGAGTTACGCAATCTAATCCAAATCCCTAGAGCAACCACATTCCTCACCACTCCACCAAGTACATCCATTGCTACTTTGGAGTCCTCCATTGTAGGAAATAAAGGGTTGTGAACCAAATTTGCTTGTTCCATATGCTCAGAATATGGCCATTACACTCATCATTTCCCAGCTCTACCTCAATTTCGCCAAACCTTAGCCGCAGTACACCAAACATCTCAGCCAGAGCCTGCTCGACCACCTTCTACTGAGTCTCACATTACTGATATTCGATACATTATTTCATCCGTACCTACATGAATGAGGCACTCTCCACAATATCAGGACATTCACTTTATGTCCAGTGGTCCCTCACACCATGTACATGATATCTCGTTTGCGTCTTCACCACTAGAGGACAACCACACTTTGACAGTTCCCCCTGTCACCTCCTAGGACCCCCTATATTCTCACATTTTCCACTATGGCAAAGATATTCTAGAGGAACTCACTACCCCTAATTTACCATGGAATGCACTCCATCATCGAGCAATTTTTCTTTCACAGGAGGCCTTTCATCCTCCTACCCAAACCTCCATATGTGCAATTGAAACAAAGGATTTTATCCCTTTTGGGCATATAGACTGGTTCAATAACCCTATCCATGCCCCAAAATATTTTGAAGAACACAACATGGCCAACACTTCCCCCACTGTCAAAATAGACATTTCCATTAAACCAGGAATCGTAGAAGAAATCACTATTGGTGTCGCATGCTCCCCTAAATAACTCACAGCTTACAAAGCTCTCTTTCAGGAATATCGAGATATTTTTTCCTAGTCATATATGGAGATTCCTAGCCTTGATCCATATATCGTCCAACATCACATCGACACTTGGCTAGATCTCTCCCGAGTTCATCAAAAGCAACGACCTCTTCACCCATCCAAAGTTGCGGCTATCAAATCCAAAATTGACAAGTTACGCTCTGTCGGGTTCATTTACCCCATTGCATACACTTCATGGGTATCCAACCCCGTCCATGTTAACAAAAAACATGGAACTATTTGTGTTTGCACAGACTTTCACGATCTCAACCATGCTTGTCCCAAAGACAAATTTCCAACCCCATTCATCAACCAACTCATCGATGACTGTGTCGGCCATGAAGCACTGTGCTTTATGAATGGGTTCTCTGGCTACAATCAAATCCAAATACATCCATCATATCAGTATGAAATCACTTTTACTACCCCTCAGGGTACCTTTTCTTATCATGTCATGCCCTTCGGACTCAAGAACGTAGGTGTTACGTTTAAATGGGCCATGAACTATGTTTTCCATGATCTTTCTCTCATCATCCTCTCTTATTTAGATGACCTCACTGCTCGATCCAAAAAGAGAAATCGACATTTAGAAAACTTATGCATCATTTTCCAACGATGTCACCAGTATAATATCCGCTTGAACCCCCTCAAGTGTGTATTTTGTGTCACTATCAGACGCCTCCTTGTGTTCATTTTTTCCCAACAGAGCATCATGGTGGACCCCCTCAAAGTTGAAGCTATCACGAAAATTCTCCCACCAAGGAATTTATTCCAACTACAGATCTTGCAAGGCAAAGACAACTTTTTTCATTGCTTTGTCCCAGACTATGCCACTCGCAATCCGTTCTCATCCATGAGATCTAGGTCCCTCCATATACACATTCACATTCTCTAGGTCATCATATGAACTTGGCCCCGAAGGAGCATTTTTCTCACGTCACATTCAAGTACGTGTGATCATCTTCAAAATTATCAAATAGTTGTTATATGTTCTTTATCATCAGATATTGTTCATGTTGAATATCTAGTTTTCATGTGTGCAAGTACCTGGTCATCACAACGACACAACCCCTTCAGGTATATGTTCGACACTAGCATGTAATTATTCCCTCTGTAAATCAATTGCATCTCCCAGTCACACCCTCTAACGTTTACCTTTAGGGTCCTTACATCCAACTCTGCAGTACCATCACCTCTGTTGCATTTTGGTACTGTCACCTAGTAGCACTCTCCCCCACATGATTTTTCCCATTCATAGTTCCCCTTGGCAAATTTAAACTCATGTGAATTTCACCCCCTAGGGATGGGAGTCTTGATAGTCTTATGCACTTCCGAGAATGAGCCACATACCTCTTCTCATCATATTGCTAGATTTCCCAAATGGACTCCTAGTTCATGCACCTCCATAGTATCATCATCCCTCCATCTCATCCACCATCAACTTTCCCATCTGCATATTTCCCTCCATTCATTTACCTCATCCATAAACCCACCCATGGGTCCCCCACCCTCCAAGTGTTCTCTTTCACAACTTACACCCTCATAGACCAAGACATCTTGCACTAGGGCACACGTTTCTATATATGTACAATCAACCCAAATTATTCTTTATTTATTTGGTAATTGTAAAAAGCCTATGTTTCTAGCATTTACTTAGCTTTTTTTCATCACCCCTGATGACCTTCTTTTTACCAGCAAAGAAACCCATGTCTCCCTTGGTTGGGGCATCCACTCTTTTTTCATTCCAACATCGTTCATGAACCCCGAGTAGCCCAAGTCCATATACACATGATCTCTGAGTTTGTCCACTTTTTTAGCTTCTTGCATAGCTTAACCCCATATCTAGTCATCCCCCTGACACTAGATACAATTTTATGGTTGGTGCCAATCATCCTTCAAAATTACCCAACCAAGGGCAGTCTTGAGTCACACCACATCTTGAATTCATTCATGTTACCCATTTGTACCTAATATCATCTCAGTGGATTTCACTAATCCCTTTGCTTCTTAGAGTCGTGTCTCCCTTTCTGTCGACATCAACACAGTTTCCAGAAGGGCGACATTATATTCACTCTCATTACCTTCACAATGAGGACTCTTGGATGGCACACAGAGAATCATCATTTCTCTCTAATTCTGTTGACCCCCATAACATTTGACTTCAAAAAACTCTCATGTTGTGCTACCTCAATTCTCCCTTGAGAATCCTCTTTTATCTTTGGAGCCTTCATGCATAATTGCAATAGGCCATTCCACTCACCCCTTAAGAGAATAGGCATTCTTTTTCTTCACCATTTTCCATTTTTCTTACATTGTAAGAAGAGCTCTCCATTACGGAACTCAATATCCCTCCCAAGGAGGAAGAGGGGAATCATAAGTCCTCATTTTTCTCTATGGTTTTTTTCCTACTAATCTATTGATCCATTGGTGGCATTATGTTGGTCATTGGTTGATTTTTATGGTTCTAATTTTCTCATGCTTTTTAACTTTCATTTCTTAGTTGTTTTAGTTTATTTCTTTGTTTATATGTGTGTTTGTCTTATTTAATCCACTCACAAACTTTTGTCCTGTCTAGCAGGCTCATCTAGATATGCAAGTGTTGTTGTTTTTCTCACCCAAGTGACAAAACCAACACAACATAGGGTTAGGTTTTTATGCATCCTAATGGTTGTAGGAAACAAATTAGTATTTCAATGAGAATTTGTGGGAGAAAGGGGACACCCTAAGGGAGGAAGCATCCCCAATCCATCAAGATCACTATCCAAAAGAGAAATATTTAAAACTTGAAGAAATCATGTTTACCAAGGAAGCAATTTTGTTTCTCCAATTCAATAATAAATGAATAGTGCTCTTAATAATTTGGTTAATGGAGTCATGCAAAGAAATATCTAGAGAAGCTACCTCCTTGGGGGTGTAAACCCTCTTACTCCACAAGTCAATTTTTTCTAGCTAGGGTTTAAGCTAAGAGCGTGTATGACCTTATACTTCTCTTAGAAAAACCTTGTTTAACCAATAATATGAAGCATAAAATGATGAAGACTATGGTGGGGGTGTATTCCCTTATACTTCCCACCTAGATCCTAGCACAATATCATTGACTTGAAACAAATGATAGCATGAAGGTAAATACCATACCAAATCAAGGAAAAATATAAGATAATCCACCACAATAGCAAGAGAGAAGATTTACAAGGCTAGCACATCACTTACTTCAACCATACATCAAGACATAACCATTAGCAAGAACATAAGAGAGATGATTTTCCAAAGGTAGCAAAAATTTCAAACTAAGAGCCTCTCACAATGGGAGAGTTATGTTATAATGAGATCTTATGATCTCTTATTTATACAAAATGTCACTAAGGTGACATGTCCACATAATTAGGCTTAAACCACAAGACTATGGGTCAGCAACCCTAATATTTCCCCCTTAACAAAGTAATATTAAACAATTCATTAAAAATTCACTTTTTCACATAAGAAAAACCCTAATTCATATGGAAGTCACCCCTTTAGAGGACATTTTGGCACTAAAAAGAGGTCGTTGGTGATGGAGGATAGTGAAGAATATTCCCAAAGCCACATGTCAATCATCAAGACCACTTTCCTTCATGATCCTTTCAAAACTTCCTTGTGCCAATGTATGTCACCTCACCACCAAGCCCTAACCCCCTTAGGTGACGTCATGCCTCTAGATGTGATGTTTTGCCTCTCCTAGGAAAAACATTTGGCATGTGGGGGGATAGGATACATCATCAAATTCATATTTAATGTATTACAAGTTTTATCTTTCTCATACGACATGAAGGCCCTTGGAATCCACTTGTGGGCTTCAAACCCCATGGAAGCCCAAGTTAGGCTTGTTCTTCCAAAACTGTCCACCAACTAGGTCCACTAAAGACAAATAAGAACTCCCTCCAAGGATATCAAGTCATAACATCATGATAAGTGAATCCAATCAATAAATGAGCCACCTAAGCATGTGCATCAAAGATCACTATAACAAATAGTTAATTTCTCAAAGACATTATGCGACTTTTCAAGATTGAATATGGGAGGGTTGACGAGGTGTCCTATTGGGTAGATCATACCCTAGGTCAAGGAAAGTTTCCAAGATATCCCTCTATAATACATGTAAATTGGGTGAGTTGGTTGGGGTCAAGACTCATTGGGCATAGGGCTCATGACATACAAGAGGTCGTAGTGTCTCATTCATGGGTGCCTTTGTAGAGGGTGTGTGGTATCTTCATCCGCAATGGACTTTTTCCATGCCCATTCTTTTCCATTGTTTTATTCTTTCATAATTTTAAGGAAAGGTCGAAGGCCATTTCCCTAACGTGGTGTTCAGATAATGACAATGTCACCCAAAAACACCTAGTGGAAATGATAAGGTCGGTTTGTGATGAGACCCCCTTTCTCTTAGCCATGCAACTGAAAGCCATTACCCTGGCTTTGGTGACCATATGATGGTAATTTCATACCACTAGATATTCATGGATGTGATAGGTCGACTCATGATGAGACCTCATATCCTTCAACTAACCTTTTAATCATTTTTAGTCATATTTCATTGTGGGTCCCCCCTTAGTCAAAGATAAGAATTTCATTTCTTTCTTGGGTGATCCTTGGGTGAAGCATCTAGAAGGTTCCTACATAGGATTTTATCTTTTACCCAACATCAATCCCTCTATACCTTTAGCCCCTTCTTCCCATAGAATGAGGGACAACCTCTTCTTAGGTCAATACACCCTAAAATCCCAAGAGATAAGGAAATGGTGGGGGGGGGGTGGGATAGTGATGGAAAGTGGTAAGTATGGTCAGGAATGATATGATGGATCTTCAAGGGATTTCCTAGTAGCAAACCCATCCCCAAGAAAGACCACTTAATAGGGCACAATGTCAATCACCAAGGTGAAGCGAGGAAAAAGGCATAATGTCCAAGCATATATCATGAAATCTAGAGTAAATCTAAGATACAAAATACTAAAATGGTTTAAATATTGAAATGATGTTCACCATAATAATGAATTGTACCTCATGGAGCAAGGCCCACTACCTTCCATAATCTATCTGATGTGGTGGATGCCATCTGGAAATTTGCAACCATTTGTGGTGGTGAGGAGGGTCTCCATCTGTGAGAAAGGGTAGTGTTGGTCAGGTAGTCTCTCGGCACTCCATATCTGCAACCTGAGGGCCTCGAGACATAATCTCCTTATTTATCCACAAAATGGGGACAACTAAGGAGAAACCATCATCTTGATGATCCCACATGAAAGTGTAGCCACAAGATTGATCAACCCATCTCTAAAGAGGGATATTATACATGGAATATGGCTCATCTTCATATTCACTTAGAATATCACTACTCCCTGAAGCTTGAGAAAGGACAAGAGATCCAAAGAAAACCATATGATTTCCCAAATAGAGGAAATAGGGTAAGGCAAATACTTAGAGACAAACTCCTCCATTGGACTCAGGAAACATCTCTTATTTGTTTACACATCCCTACCCAAAGTCTAAACATGAAAGTACTTTTGTTTGGTAGTATGGACTTTGGAGTGATTTGGTCGGGTCACTACCTGGTGTCTATCAATATTTGAGTATGGTGGTTGAAAATCATCCTAAAAATGCTACGTCGGGTCATCCTCAAATGGATGGAACACATATGTAACCATATCATCATGTTAGCACATATATGGACCATTTGGCTGTAAAAAGAAGTCCTATGAAAAAATGCTTTATGTATCCTTTATCTAAGATGTTCCTTCAATGTCATAGATAGGATCTCTGTAAAAAATGAAACAACCCAAATCCCATCTGTATCTCCCAGTCTGTATGAAATCATCAATGTGATCGTCAACTATATCCAGAGATTGTTCCATGATTTCATCTGCATCATAGAAGTTGATTACTTCTTCACAAGATTGGTCAACTTCATCTTCTTCAAAAGGAACAGTAGACAACAATGTCTCGTTTAGGCCTTCTGCAAGAGAAACTTCATCGAGACCCTTTTGGCAGTTTTCTTCATTTCCACAGTCATGGAACAAATCATCATCAAAGTTTTCAAATGGATTATAACTCATCATGTTCTCTTATTGATGTGCAGGGGAATCAGAGGTCTGTATGTCCTCATCAAGCGGAAGGGAAGATGCTTCATCTTCATAAAACTCCTTGTCCAGATCTTCAACATGATAAACTTCTTCGGGATATGCTTGGTAATTTTCTTCACATCTTTTTCCTTCAATCACTTCTTCATTTATTATCTCATCATCAATCAGAAAACATTCTCTGCAAAGAGTGTGTTTCAACTCTTGGAAACCATCTTGCAAAATTTGAGTAGCTGGCCAATAATGCCTGAGAAATTCTTCAATGAGCTTTGTAGAATAAGGGATACTCTTTGTATCAAATGAGTGTTCAAGCCAATATTTTTTACTTGATTCAAGTGAAGACACAAAAAACTTCATCACCACATCTTCATGAAGCATATTTAAGCTCGAAGCATACTTCATATAATTCACAACATGGGTGACTGCTAGAGATGGATCACCGTCAAATTTAGGGAAATTTTCCCTCCACTATGTATAGAAATGATTTGTATATCTAAGGACATTATGAACATCAAGAGAAGGATACACATTATGGAATTCCCATGGTAAGTCTTGTGAGGCCATGGTTTCATCACTTAGGGTAAAGCCTCAATGGATTCCCCAGATGAGACCAAAGCTCATCAAAGGATGGAAAAAGGGGAAAAGGAAAGGTGGGTTAGAGGAAGGTGGAGTCTCCAGATGATATTCAAGAAGATCTCATCAAAAAATTGGAAAGGAAACATTCCTTGGGTGGAGTCACCAGGAAATATATAGGATAAAGGCTTCGGGATAGCTTGCCAAAGTGTCATTAGGGTTTGAAAGAGGATTCAAAATCCTCCCCATCAACAGTTCCAAAATGTTATCACACAAGTTTTAGGTTGAAAAAATCTTGACACAACCACAAAAGTGAGTTCTATAACTATGGGACACTACACCCAATGTCACCTCAGTGTAGGTATCATACTTCAAGTGTGACTAGGTCGCTCTAGGGAGGCGATCTCTGTTAAGCCCTAATATTGGCTCATTACCCCTTAATTGGGGCATATTAGATTGTAATTTTATTTTATTTATGTCATCTTTAGGCCATTAGTTGTAATTTATATTAGTAATGTTATTTTAATTATGTCGGCTTTAAGCCATTATTTGTAATTATACCTCCTAGTCTCCTATATATACCAAGGAGACATTTTCATTTTGAATC
>ML800961.1:67892-110553 GCA_009831015.1 Picea engelmannii | reverse complement strand
GGTCATTCCATGAAGTTATCATTGGAATACCTTTACAATGCAACCTCAAAAATAAATTATTGTGCTCTAAATACAAATAAGAAAGGATCAAAGTCTGGTGCTTCAATGAAATGTAGTAGATGTCAAGGGTTTGGTATAAAATTCTCTATTAGACATCTTGGACCTTCACTAATCTAGAAAATACAACATGTCTGAAGGGTTTGTAGAGGAATAACTTTACCCTGATACAAGGTTTGAGCAACTGATGTTTGCAATTGTTCTCTTTTCTCTTTTAGTATAAGGATCGATGCTTTGATCATCTTTATAGTCATGAGAAAAATGAAAGAAATCGTCAGGAGTCTCATTGTGATCATTACATCACTATCATCCATTCTAAAAGTGAACGAAACTAAGTTCAAATATATTCTCTCAAGGCATATAATACCTTCTATGAGAATTGCCTCTAAGAAGGTGGATAAATAATGACAGAGATGGAATGATGATACATCAAATACATACAGGCTTAAAGATTGGTGGAATTTTGACTAATCAGGAGGAAGTCCTAGCCAAAAATATAGTGAACGACGATGAATGATTGTTGATCGGATCGGACAGTTCTAATATATTTCATGTTTAAACTAGCGTGAAGGTTAATTGCAATGCTCGAACCTGAATTATTTATTCAAATCCACTTTAATTATTGTTGCATCCACCGTCGATCTGATCGGACATCCCATATGTAACTTAGCATTTAAACTAGCAAAGGGTTTATTCTAAACATAAATTTGAGAATTAAATGAGGATTGTCCACTCAACTCTTGATCAATTCTAAATCGTTGATTTGATCAACGCCTAGATAAGCCAGGACCGTCCACTCAACACTTGATAAAGGCCAAACCATCGATTTGATTGGATCCAAGGTAAGCATTGTTTGCACTCGCTCTCAGTCACAGGTCAAATTCATATGGAGTTTTGAAGGATTTAAAGTGCTAACCAAGATAGCACCTAGTTATAGGGTGTGGTTATTTGGTGAGATTAAAAAGTTCCTTCAAGCTAGTGTATAGAATAGGCATTGTGCCTTGTTTGTCTAAATTTGTTAGTCATAGCATTTTGTTCCTATGAAAAAGGGACCATGATATTAGCACCTATCCACCATGACATTACAGGAAATGCACTCTAGAGAAAAATCAAAGTTTGGATTTAGTTAACTCCTCAGGGTCAAGGTTTATTCAAGAACATTCACAACAGTATTAAACATAATTTAGCACCCATCCATTCCATTGCTACTACAAATATTTTGTCATGTGAGGGATAAATGTTGAACAAATTACAAGGGATTTGAAGTATTTTGAATTAAATCCAACTTTTAATACCAACATAAATGTCAGCATTAAATGAAGAGGTACATTGGTTCATACAAAGAGACACAATGTTTCAGTACCATATACTTGTTGGAAGACTATATAAACAGAAAATAGGGGATTGGTGTCTCCTTGATTAGGTGCTAAAAAATAAAGGAGATTGGTGTCCCCTACAAGTTGTAACTTGTAAATGAAATATAAATTTTATGATTATTACATTTATACTTTTGTGCTCTGTACTTTCTTGTTGATCAGTTGTTATGGTTAATAATTAAAGAAATGATTAAAATTGTGAAAAGGAAGCAATATTGAATCACCCCCCCCCCCTCGGTATTGAACAACATTTCAACATTTGGTATCATATCAAGGTTCCTTCACCACATACTAATCACTGGAAGGAATATTCTGAGAAATCATAATGGAACAACAAGAAGGAATGTCCTCTAACAGAGAACCATTGTTCAAAGGAAATTATTATGCATTTTGGAGTATAAGGATGAAAATTTATTTGATGGCCCTTGTTTGTGATGTTTGGCTATCTGTGGTAAATAGCTACACTACACCAACTATTTCACCTTAAGACATTGCTGCAAAGTAACTCTGCAATGATAATTCAAGGGTTGTTAATGCAATTCGGGGTGGATTCGTAAACTCTATATTTGTAAAAGTAATGCATTATAAATCAGAAAAATAAATTTGGGACAAACTTAAAATCATCTATGAAGGAGATGGAAAAGTTAAGCAAGCAAAACTTTAAACATACAAAGGGCAGTTTGAGAGTCTTAAGATGAAAGAGGAAGAAAAAATAGAAGAATATTTTCAAAGAGTGGATGAAATTTTCAATTCAATTAGAGCACTAGGAGAAGAGTTTAAAGACAAAATTATTGTCCAAAAGGTGTTGAGATCATTACCAATGAGATATAATGTCAAGGTATCTACCTTAGAAGATCAAGAAGACCTTGAAAAACTTAAAATTGATGAACTTGATGGGTTTCTTATAGCCTATGAAATGACAACAAGGAAAGAAAGGCCATCAAAACGAGAAACAACCTTTAAAGCATCAAAATAAACAAAGAAACATGATCATGTGCCAAATTAAAATCACTCAGACATATAAAATGAAGAAGAGGCTAAATTTATAAGGAAACTCAAGAAAGGGCTCGAGAAATACAAAGGGAAGTTACCTCTCAAATGTTTCAACTGTGGAAAAAATGGGCATTTGGGCTCCAAATGTCCCTATCCCAAGTAGGAGGATAGTGATGATGAAGAAAATTATAGCCATAAAGAACTTAAAAAGGGAAAAACTGGAAATAAGAAGAAATTATGCAAGAAAAAGAAAAAAAATTACTCCAAAGAAGACAATTGTTCATCTAACATGAGTGAAGATGATGAGACAGAACTTCTATTTATGGGCACAGAAAATCAAATTAATAATACTAAGGTTAATATTGGAAATGAGGGAAAATCTAAAGTTGAAGGAGAAGTAGACCTTGAAAAATAACTTATTAGTTCTCTCAAAGAACTGAGAAAATATAAAAAGAAGAACAAAACACTAAGAGAACAACTATTAGAGTATGAAGAAAAGAAAAAATCAAGAGAAAAAGAAGTTTCAAAAACCATCAAAAAATCAAAACAAATCATTAATTATTTAAAGATTAAACTCCAAGAAGCTAAAAGAATTGAAGAGGTCATAAGTAAACAGCTCAATGAAAAACAAAAAGACTATGAAAAGTTAGAGGCTGAAATTGTATTTCTAAAAAGGGAACTTGAGAAAGGAATCAACCTATCAATATTTGAAAACAATTCAAAAATTTTGGATGATATTCTTAACATTCAAAGATCATCAAGCAATAAGACAGGAATGGGTTATTATCAAAGGAAATCCAGTAAAATATCAAACCCTACATCACAAGAAATTGATAAAAATCCAAAAATTTATGCAGTTTCCCTTCATAGCTCTTTCAAAAAGGAAGAGAGAAGAATAAAGATTGATTCTAATCAACAGAAATCTGCTCTCCCTTCAAAAGAAAATGAATACAGAAGGAACACAGTTACAATAAGAATTCCCCCAAAAAGGTATCAACATCTCTTTCTTGGCTATTGCTTTTCTTGGAATAATTTTAGGCATAAAGCATTAGATTGTAGAGCTTATGGAAATAAAAATCATAGAAGTACTCGAGGACATGTATATACGAATAGCAAGAATAATAGTAATCAAAAAAATTAAAACTATAATTCATTTTCTACATTACAAGATTACAATATTGAGTGCTACAAATGCAACAATTCCTTTCATAAAGTTAACAATTATAGACTATCAAAATATTCCATGAAGACAAATATTTCCAACATTCAAGAAAGAAATTATAAGAAAATATGGAAGGAAAAACAAATGGAACAAAAGGAAACAGAGTGTAAGGTATCCTTATATTCTAAAAATAAAAGAATCCAATGGTATGTTGACAATGGATGTTCAAAGCATATGACAGGTGATCAAGACAGATTCCTAAGTTTGAAAAGCAATAAAAAGGGAAGGGTTACTTTTGGAGATGATGTATTTGCCAAGATACTTGGAAAGGGTACATTCAGTCTAGAAAATAACAGAGTTAAAGTAGAAAGTGTGTTATTAGTTGAAAATTTGAAGCCTAATCTCCCAAGTGGGAGCCAAACATGTGATCATGGACACATACTCATATTTGAATCTCAAAAATGTCAAATTAGAAAAGAAGGATCATGAAAATTAGTGGTTGTTTCACTAAGGAAACCAAGAAATGTATATATCTTAAACATAGAAGAAGAAGAAAAATGATCCATGGGACAAATAGACGAAAGTCAGTAAAAAAGAAGTTGTGAAAGATATGTCAAAGATTATAAAACCTTCAAACTTTGTTTGTAAGCACTGTCAACATGGAAAGCAAACAAAAGTAAGATTCAAGACAAAAGAATGTTCTACATCAAAACCATTAGAACTTGTTCATACTGACCTATGTGGACCAATAAGAAATAAAAGCATACAAGGTGAACATTACTTCATTTTATTCATTGATGACTATACAAGAATGACCTAGGTATCCTTTCTCAAAGAGTAATCAGAAACATTCAAAAAATTTAAAGTCTTCAAAGCACATGTTGAAAATGAGACTTATCTCAAAATCAAGTGCCTAATATTAGACAATGGAGGGGAATTTACCTCAAATAAGTTAAACAAGTTTTGTGAAACTTGTGGAACTAAAAGACACTTTTCAGCTCCAAGAACTCCTCAACAAAATGGAGTTGTTGAGAAGAAAAATAAAAATATTCAAGAAGCATCCAGAACTATGTTAAATGAATCCAAACTCCCAAATATATATTGTAGAGAAGCAGTGTATACAACAGTGTACACACTTAATATATCACATCTTAGAGTTAACCATGACAAGACACCATATGAGTTGTGGTTTGGCAGACCAGCATAAGTCAAACACTTCAGAGTCTTTGGGAGAAAATGCTATATTAAGAGACATGATGATATCCTAGGAAAATTTGATTCCAGATCATATGAAGGCATATTTCTTGGTTACTCATCCAACAAAAATGCCTACAGATGATATAACCTAAAGCTGCACAAAATTATGGAAAGTGAAAATGTAAAAGTGGATGATCTAAAATCAAGAAGAATCAAATCTCAAGATAATTTACTATTTGATGAAAGGAGAAGAAATGATTGTGATGAAGAAGAAATTTAAGAAATACAAGAGTATGAATCACAAATTGAAGAAGAAAAGGAAGAAGAAGAATCATCGAGACAAAATTCAAAAGCACCATCAAGGAGAATACAAAGAAATCATCTTGAAATTCAAATCATAGGTAACAAAAGTGTTGGAGTTGAAACAAGAAGAAAACTAACATATGAATCTGAACAAGCAATGCTCTCCCTAATAGAACTCAAAACATTTGTAGAAGCCAAAAATACGAAGAATGGATCAAATCCATGAATGAAGAGCTTGATCAAATCGAGGAAAATTAGACCTAGGAGCTTGTTCCAAGACCAAAAGACAAAAATGTGGTAGGGACCAAGTGGATTTTTAAAAATAAATTTAATGAAGATAGTCAAGTTATAAGGAATAAAGATAGATTAGTGTGCAAAGGATATGCTCAAGTATAAGGGATTGACTTTGAAGAAACGTTTTCCCCAGTGGCCGAAATAGAAGCTATCAGAATGTTTTTAGCATTTGCATGCTTTTAAAATTTTAAAATATATCAAATGGGTGTCAAATCAACATTATTAAATGGAAATTTAGAGGAACAAGTTTCTATAAAACAACCTGAAGGATTTATGTTATCAGAAAACCAAGACCATGTTTTCAAATTAAAGAAAGCATTGTATGGTCTCAAACAAGCTCCCATATCATTGATTTCAAGACTTGATAATCATCTACAATAGCAAGGATACAAAATAGGAACTACTGACAACAATATTTACACTAAAATTGAAAATCAAAATACGATTATTGTTGTAGTATATGTGGATGCTATCATCTTCAGAAGCAATCTAAACCCTCTGAGCAAGCAATTTGTTGCAAAAATGCAAAAAGAATCTATAGTGTCAATGATTGGTGAACCAAAATTATTATTGGGATTACAAGTCTCACAATCATACAAAGGCATATACATATCGCAGACCAAATACATTAAAGTAATTTTGAGAAAATTCCAAATAGAAGATTGAAAACCTATGACCATTCATGTGATTACAAGATGCAATCTAAGAAAATATGATGAATCACTAAATGTAGACCAAACCATGTATATATCAATGATTGGTAGCCTATTATATGCAACAACAATAAGACCAGATATCATGCAAGTTGTAGGATTAGTGACCAGATTTCAATCTGCACCTAAAGAGACTCATATGAAGGCAGTTAAAAGGATTTTCATATATCTCAAAGGTACCTTGGATTTTGGATTATGGTATCCAAAACTAGAAAACTTCACATTAATTTCATATATTGTTGTAGATTGGGATGGTAGTGTGGATGACAAAAAGAGCACTAGTGGAAATGCATTTTTCTTAGGGAAATGTCTAGTCTCGTGCTCAAGTAGAAAACAATCATCAATTTCACTTTCTACAACATAGGCTGAATAGATTTTTGTTGTTGAATGTTGCACTCAGATCTTATGGATGAAACAAACATTGGAGGATATAAAAATTTAATATAATCAACCAATACCTATCTATTGTGACAATACAAGTGTCGTCATCATCTCCAAAAATCCAAGCATGCATGAAAAAACTAATCATACACCCATCAAGTATCATTTCTTAAGAGAGCAATTTAATGACAAAAATGTTAGATTGGAGTATGTTAGTTCAAAAGAATAGATTGTGTATATATTCAATAAACCTCTTCCCATAACTACTTTTGAAAACCTTAGACATAAATTGGTGGTAGTCTCCATATCTAATTAAATTACACAAGCTTCATTAGAAAAAGAGTACTTGGATAGGGGGAGCAAAGAAATGTCTATTATGCCCTTATTGTCAAAAGGGGGAGAATAAACAATAAAAACCAATTAAATATTAAAAACAAGTATTTTTTATGATCTAGGTGGATAGCAGTGGCCACCCACCTATCCCAGCTGGCTCCAAACATTCTTCTGGCAATTTACTATTTTTAGCAGTTTTTTTGTTCCTAATCTTCTGGGGCCATTTTGAGGGCCTAAATGAAGGTTTTACAGGATCAAGCACCTTAATAATAGACAAAGGCTTTGATTGAGGCACCAAAATGAATCTCCTTGACGATATCTTTCCAACGAGCTATCGTGCGCCATAAAAAAATATTGTATGCCAAAGTTACGCCCTTGGGAAGTTGATACACAAAACTACCCAAAATGAGGTCCACAAAACTGTTGGCTTTTCATCTTCCAGGGTTAGGTTTTTTTATTTTATTTATGTTAAAAAGGCCTTTAGAGCCTCATTGTAATCATCTTCTCGTGAATGTGAGTATCCGTCACATCTATTCTCAAAGATAAGTTTGCACCATTCTAACGAGTCTTTCACTCTGTATTTCTATAGTTTTGTACATTTTTCTCATTAATAGAAACTGTGTATTATTGTATCTATGTGTTTATGGTTGAATCTATGATATATTTTTGTTATATTATTGGATATCTGAGATATCTTTGTACATTTCTTTATTATATCTCCACTCTCATTTTGTGCCAAAAGTAATCTGGATCATTTTACTTTGTTTCCATCAATGCTAAAGGGGGAGAATGTTGGACATGGTGTTATGGGATTTATGTCATGTTATGGTGTCATCATTGATGTAAAAAGGGGGAGAATGTTGGACATGGTTTTATGGAGTTGGAATTGATTTCAAATAGGGATAACATGCTCTATAACTCTATTAAAAGCATGTGTGAACTTGATGCATTCATACTAATGTCCCAACAAAATTCTACGGAATGTGTTACTAGCATCCATTCATAGAAGAAGCAATTCAACACACAAAGAGGTGAGGTTGTTTTTCATTCCATGAAGGTATCATTAGAATACCTTTACAATGGAACCTCAAAAATATGTTAATTTTCTCTAAATACAAAGAACAAAGGATCAAAGTCGGGTGCTTCAATGAAATGCAGTAGATGTCAAGGGTCTGGTATAAAAGTCTCTATTAGATATCTTAGACCTTCACTGATCCAGAAAATACAACATGTCTGAAAGGTTTGTAGAGGAATATCTTTACCTTGATACAAGGTCTAAGCAGCTAAACGTTACAATAGTTCTCTTTTCTCTTTTAGTATAAGGATCGATGCTCTGATCATCGTTATAGGTGTGAGAAAAATGAAATAAATTGCCAATAGTATCATTGTGATCATTAGATCACTATCATCTATTCTCAAAGTGAATGAAAGAAAGTACAAATATCTTCTCTCAAGGAATATAATACCTTCTATGAGAATTTCCTCCAAGAAGGTGGTTAAACAGTAACAGAGATGGAATGATGAATACATTAAGTACATGCAGGCCTGAAGATTGGCGGAATTTTGGATAATTAGGAGGAATTCCTAGCCAAAATTAAATTGAACAATGATGATTGATTATTGATAGGATCGAACGATTCTAATATATTTCACGTTTTAACTAGAATGAAGGTTGATTCTAATGTGCAGACCTGAAGTCTTTAATCAAATCCACTTTAATTATTTTCACTTCCACCATTGATCTGATCGGACAGCGCATACATAAATTCTCATTTGAACTAGCAAAGTAAACATCAAATTGTGAATTAAAAGAGGATCTTCCACTCAACTCTTGATCAACTCCGAACTGTCGATTTTATTGGCGCCTAGATAAGTCAGGACCGTCCACTCAACACTTGATCAAATATGAACCATCGCTTTGATTGGAACCCAGGTAAGCATTGTTTGTGATCGCTCTCGGTCAAAGTTCAAAGTCATATGGAGGTTTGAATGAATTAAAGTGCTTACCGGGATAGCACATGGTTATAGGGTGTGGTCACTTGGTGAGTTAAAAAAGTGCCTTCATGCTAGTGTATAGAAAAAGCCTTGCGCCTTGTTTTTCTAAAGTTGTTAGTAACAGAGTTTTGGTCCTATGAAAAATAGGCCACAATATTATCACCTATCCGCCATCATAGTATAGGAAATGCACTCGAGAGGAAAATCAAAGTTCAAATTTAGTTAACTCCTCAGGGTTAAGGTTTATTCAAGAACAATTACAACAGTAGTAAATAGAATTTAGCACCCAGCCATTCCATTTCTACTACAAATATTTTGGCACATGAAGGGATAAATGTTGAACAACTTACAAGGGATTTGAAGTCTTTTGAATTAAATCCAACTTTTAATAACAACATAAATGTCATCATTAAATGAAGAGGTACATTGGTTCATACAAAGAGACACAATGTTTCAATACCATATACTTGTTGGAAGACTATATAAACAAAAAAGCATGGTGAAATGAAAGTGTCTCCCAGATAGAATTAGAATATAAAAACAGAGGCAAAGTCCAAGGAATACATTGACACCTGAAACATACACATGAAGTGAGGGTGGAAGGGAGAAGCAAGGGAGGATTGGAGTCCTCTACAAGTTGGAGACTAAACAACAGGGAGTTGCAGCTTCCTCAAGTTGGTTCTTGAAAATATAGGATTGGATTCCTTTATAGGTTAGATCCTTAACAACAGGGAGTTGCGGCTTCCTCAATTTGGTGCTTGAAAATAGGGGATTGGTGTCTCCTTGAGTAGGTGCTCAAAAAGAAAGGAGATTGGTGTCTCCTACAAGTTGTAACTTGTAAATGAAATATAAATTTTATGATTATTACATTTAAAATTTTGTGTTATGTACTTTCTTGTTAATTAATTGTTATGGTTAATAAATTTAATAATTAAATAATTGATTAAAATTGTGAAAAGAAGCAATATTGATTCACCCCCCCCCCGCTCAGTATTGAACAACATTTCAACATAGCTAGGCTAGTGATCGATTATAGTATCCTCTCTCCTTTTTCTTACTTTCCATTGTGAAAGGGGTAAGTAACATAATAATTCTTATTGGTTAGTTTTATTGGGTATAAAACTAGTTTATCTAGGTGTATCTCTCTATTTCTCTTCTAGTTCTCTTCCCATTCTTGTAAGTGTATTGACACACCGAAGGATTAAAGTATAATTAATCCTAGTTTTAGGTGCACTTTATTTTGGTGTTTTCACTATATTTTTTCTTCTTGTTGCAAATAACTAAAATAACTTGACATTTAAAATTAACATACATCCCTAGGGTTCACATAATGTAATATTTTTATTATATATTCAACCAAGTAACATTTTCACATTTTCCTAGTTTTCTCAAGTTTCTCCAAAAATATTGAGAAAACTAGTAATATTTTTTGCTTCTTGTTTCACATAAATAAAATAACTTGACATTTGAAAGTAACCTACATCCATAGGGTTCACATAACTTAATATTTTTATAATATATTCAACCTAATAACATTTTCAAATTTCTCCAAAAGACTAGGTGGCAATTTCACCTCCTTTCCAAACTCTAAATCTTGGGAGTTCATCCATGTGGTATCATGGTTCCTCACTCTAACCATCGCACCAAAAAAAATCTCAGCAAACAAACTATCTTAAATCAATTTCGAAAAAAGAAAGGATTGTTGCAAAGAATCAACAAGAGTTTTCAAATATCCAACGAGGCATGGATCACACAACCTCAAATACACAAAATCCTAGCACGCATTTTGTTAGACATACGGTTTTGGGATACAATTTTGGTAAGATCCTAAGTATAGAAGAAGTGAGCAGAAGAAGTGTGCAGAGGAAGAAGGAAGACTAGGTAGTACATAGTTGAGGCGCATCCAAAAGTACAACACATAGTAAGTGGAATAAAATAGAGAATAAAGTGGGTGAAAAGGAAGGATGATAGCCCGACATGCTAAAGATAGAAGGACACGCAAAATACGAAAGAACAACAGTTAGAGTACAAAAGTAGTATGCAAATGGAAAAGAAAGTGAAAACAACTCGAACAATCAGTTAACTAGAGTAGTCATGCATTGTAATAGGGTTTTAGGATGAGAAAAGTAGGGTTTTAATCCATATAGTGTATGTATAAATATGTAATGGGTTGGGAGAATAGGCGTTCCTCCTCATGGTTGGTGTTGGGTTATTTTTGTCACAAGAGTGAGCAAAAAGAAGTCCCTTAACTATCTAGTTAGGTTATCCAGAAAGAACATCAAAGAGTTAGTTGGTTAGTGGCTCAACTAACATAAATAAACAAGAGATAAACAACAAGGAAATAAATATAAACTAAGCAAATAAGAACTTGAAATGAATGCACAAAGAAAACACAAGAGAGATATAACAAGTAAACTTATCTTCGAATTGATACTCCTTATAGAAATATGAGAACGTATGAGTCCCCTCTTCCTCCTTGGGAAGGCTCTTGAGTCCCCAAGTACAAAGTTTTATTTCTACTATCAATGGATAAAAAAACAAAATGATGAATAAAATAATGATGAACTACTCAAGAGGAGAGAGTTCTAACACTTGCTATGGATGCTCAAAGATTTCTAAGAGGAAGGTGGCTTCCCAAATCTAAAAATGAGCAGCATAACAATACTTAAATGTTTCTTCTTTTTTGCATACAATAGCCCTTTATTTATAGGAGGATGGAAATATTTTTCTCAAATGGTTCTAAGTGTGAATGGGAATCCCTTGGAGGTACTTCCCATCCTTTTTAGTGATCCCAAGGAAAAATTTGAGGGCAATTTTGGGTATGGGGAAGATTCTCTTCATACCAAAAATAGTTGAGGCCCAACCAAATTCATTAATGTGTCGTTTCAGTGTCTACACGGGTATTTCGACGATCAATCATGCACTCTATGCATTTTTCACATTTTACACTATGTTATCCTATGTGGATGTGCACGCGTGGCTTTGGTTGAATGTGTGGATTTCCATAACCACTTTCGTATAGTTTTTGTTTTTTTTTCTTTCCAAACTGAATGTAATCCTTCCATGAATATTGGTAGTATGTTGTGTTTGTGTTACATGTTACTTCATCCATATCCTATAGTTGTAGTGAGCCATTTTCTGGTGATAACAGATGCCCCTTGATGTGTGAGGTTAGGAGCATACGTATAGCCAAAATACATCATAGTTTTTTTTTATGGTGATACTAGGTAGAAATTGAAAAAAAAATGCACATGAGGAGCATCAAGAGTTATTCATCAGAGGGAGAGGGAACAAAAGATAAGTACAAAGTAGCCTATAAAAAATGAAAATATTTTTTTTTTTTACAAATGATGTGGGAATTCCCCATGCTCATATCATGAGACGATAAAAAGGTAAGAGTAACTAAACATGCTAATGAAGTAGATATCTGCAACGCCATCAGGGGAAAAAAGATAACCGATGACAATTATGATGAGTGAGGTAGCTATGAACCGAGTGGTGAGGTTCTTGGAGGTATTGATGGCCTAATCAAACTCAAAGGTCTTCTACCACTACTGAAAACAGAAATGGTCTCCAAGTAAGATCCACCGCGACATGAGATTGTGCTAGAGTCAAATGTCATGGGGATCAACAACATCACAGAGCAATGAGGACTCTCTCTGTGTCATTTGAGGCCACTCATTTTTAATTGAATGAGGACCAATATACTGTCACTTTTTTGGAAATTTTTTGAGTTCGACATGAAAAGTAACGCGACTGTCAGATGTGAAAGGGATTCTAGATACCTGGAGTGATCAACATGGTGGAAGAAATTGTAACAGTACCAAGAAAAGGGGGTGATAATCATGAACAATGTCTAGAATATATAGGATTCTAGAACCACCCTTGGTTGGGGGATATTTATGGATGGAAGTAACCGTAATGTACTATCTGGTGTTAAGGGGATGACCAAGTATGGGAAGACTGTGTTGAAGGGGTGAAACTGCAAGGGGATGTATCGTAGGTCAAAATATAGGGTGATAGGGGACACAAAGGTATATTGGTGGTCAACATTTTGGCTTGGGTACAAATGGATTGCAAAGGGTGGGAGGGGTAATGAGATGCCCCAACCAAGGGTAACATGTGTTGGGACGTGTCAAGAGAAAAACCGCCATCGGGTGCGATGGCCATCAAATCTATTATATTTACTGAAATGTAAAATGTGTTTTTTACAATTACCAAATAAATAAATAATGGGGTTGAAAGTACATGTATATAAATGGGTTCCCCAATGGAAGATGGCTTGGACCTAATAGGGAACAAATAGAGAGTGATAGAGGGTGGGGGGGCCATTGGTTACTTTTTGTACTAGGTATGTGAGTGGAGGATGACGTTTCAAATGGGCAAGTGATAGTGGATGGTATGGAAGGGTAATGAGAATGGGGAGGTGCATTTAAGGTACCCAAAAATCATAATGTGGGAGTCCATAATGGGGTAGTTAGCATTATGATGAGGAACAAGGATGAAGTTCTTAATCTGGGGTGTAACACTACCCAAACTCCCGAGCCTACTGGATGGAACAACATGAGTTTCAAATGCCAAGGGGGAAGTATATGTGGGGAAATTCATGGAGGTGAGAGTACTATTGGATGATGGTACCTGAATACAATGGAGGTGATGGTATTGCAGAGCCAGGGGGGAGGAAACCTGAGGATAATTATCAGGGGGAATGATTGGAAAATAAAACTATGAGAAGAGGGTTGAATGGTATGTCAGTTAGGGATATACACCTGGAGGAGTCAAAGGATGCCATAACTAACGGCACAAAAATGGGGTGTGGGTGAATACCTGGACATTCAAACCAAATACCTGACGTGAAACATATCTATAAAAGTAAAACATGTATATAATAACTGCATAATAAATAAATATGGACAGGGAGTACGTACCTGGGTTCAGGATGGACGAAAGGGGTCCCTAGGGATTCAGAATGAAAAGATAATACAAGAGTATCGTTGTGAAGGTGAGGGAATATGGATCTTGTGGGTGCAAACAATGCAAAAAATAGAGCTCGAATGCTCTCGAATGGACGTAGGGAAGTTGGGCCAAAGGGCTTATATAAGGGCATGCGGCCCATAGAGCCACCTCATTTGTACTTGTTGTTGTGGAGGTTTGAGAGTTAATGTGTGGACATTGTTGAGTTGTGGGAGAGCATACACGATCGGATTTGCGTAGCGAGAGACCCAGGTAAGCAGTCAAAACCTCCTGCGTAGCATAGGTGTACTTTTGGGAGGGTAGGGGGTCGTACGGCCTTTTGGGAAGGTAGGGGGCCATATGACCATTTGTTGGTTAGGATAGGGAAACTGTGTGGGAGATCAAGTAATCCCTATGCACATTTGTGCGGGTTTAACTGATGTCGCCACACCAAGTGTGTAGTTGTATATTGTGTATATGTGCATATGTATGCGGGGTTTGGTTGATCAGTCGCATGGATGTGGGAAGAACATGTGTGCAGTTGTTTGACTAACAGTCATGCAAGACTGTGTCTGTATGTGTAAAATAAATTCACACACATGCACACAACTGTAAGAGAGATAGGCATGCACAAGATAGGGGAAGATTGCACGACTGTTTGGCAGACAGTCGTGTGAAAAAGCACGATAGTGCATGAGACAGACAAGCGGATGTGTGTGACTGTTCATGGAAAAGGAACATGGATGAGCGTGACTATTCATGGAATAGTCTCGTGGATGAGCACAACTTTCCAGGAAATAGTAGCATGGATGTACGCGACCATTCATGAAACAATCGCGCAAGTGGGTTTTTATTTGTGCTTGGGGGTTTGTTCATGATGATGAACTGACAGAATACATTATGTTGTGGATGCAAGTGACCAGCCGGAGAGGTAGGATGTTGGTTCAGTGGAGAGAGAGAGAGACTGGGAGTCTCTTAGGAGATAGGTGGACATAGATTCCTGGATATGACATCACTTGTTGCAGGAAAGATTGATGCATTTTTTTATTGTGCTTTGATCCATATGTAGGATCCCTTGTTGGACATCATAGTATATATGTGGCAGCCCAACCATCCATTTTCATGGTGTGGGGGTGAGATCTAAGAACTACTGTAGATATATATATATATACTTTATTATGGGGATCTCAATCCAAGGGGAGGCATTGGTAGAGCAGTCGAGGATGTCGACAGGGGTGCATGTGGAGACATTGATTAGGTGTTACTGCATGGGGATGGATGTGATGTGTGGGGGATCCATTAGTGTCAACTCAATTGATGAATTGGAGCTCCAGGTATTCTGTGTGATGGTGGTTAGAGTATATGGGTCATTAGGGACCCAACGCACCTCAAGTGTGCATATTGGAGTTGTTGTGCGAGACATGAATAGTCATATGTTTTCTTGGTCCTGATTGATGCGGGTATTTCTGGTGGCATAGCTCAATCAATGTGTGGCAGCCAAGGGATAGGAATTTTCCTTTGGCTCAGTACTATGTGCCTTTATGTTTGAGAGGGTTGTATTATTACACCCTTAGGATATTTTGTATTTTCCAGCGACGCAGGATCCGCAGTTGATGAGGTGGAAAGCATTGATTCCCTGACAGGGTGGAGGTGCAGTGGGCCAGTACATTACCCTATTTTTTGACAGGGTCTGGTGGTAGACTCCCCATGTCTATTATGATTTCTCATATCATGGAATGGATTATCAGCGGCATCCAGACATGTTCATTCCTCCTAGGGAGGATTGGAATGGATGAGATGAGTATTAGTGATTATTGTATTTTCATTTTTTTTCATTGATTTTTTTGCACATATATGTGTATACTGCAAGTATTGATATAGTTGTACTAGTTGTGTGATGCATATGTGGGACTAATTGGTCATGAGGTAGATGTGGCCCAGGGGATGGCAGGTGAGCAGGTCGATGGGAGGCGAGTTTGGAGACGACGATGTTATGATGATCTATGGGTTGGCCCTGTTGGACAACTAAGAGGGGGGGGTGAATCAGTTGTTACCGTGATTAACCAATTTTGATTATTTTAAACTCTTTACAAAGCACTCAATGACAATCACAATAATGCAGGGAAGTAAGCAATAGAACATTCAGCATCATTCACACATATAATATACACAGAGACAAATATTTCCTGAGGAAACCCATAAAGGGTAAAAACCTCTTCTTCTTTATATGATAAGTAATATTTACATTATGTACATTATCATACTTATGAGAACCAAATCATAATGAGGCTACAACCTCTGTTTTTCATGTTTCTACTTGCTGAGAGCACCAACTCTCTGAATTCTCTAGCACCCACTAGAAGGAAGCACCGACTCCCTGGTTTCTCTAGCACCAACTCCCTGGTTTCTCTAGCACCCACTAGAAGGAAGCACCAACTCCCTAAGAGTTCCAGCACCAACTGGATGGAAGCACCAACTTCCTAAGAGTTCCAGCACCAACTTCCTAAGAGTTCCAGCACCAACTTCCTCAGAGTTCCAGCACCAACTTCCAGTTACACAGGCACCGACCTGTATATCAGAGAACCAATGTTCTCCCTTGCACCTCCCTGCCACCCTAGTTTCTCTGGTTGCAACTAGATGGAAGCTACAACTCCCTATGTTCAAGCAACCACTTGAACCTCTGAGGACAATATTCCTCCCTAGCACCTCCCTACCACCCTTAAGTATCAATCTTTGCTACTAAAACAAATTACAGTGATATAATGTTCATCAATGGCTTACCAGTCTCATCATTGTTTTGTTACACTGCTCTACTCTACCTGCATCACTGTCTTCGTGCACACATGCCTTGCGCTTTTTGTTCTTCTTCCTTTTATGCTCTATGCGCCATGTCCATTCAATGCACCATTCCTCTTCTGTGTATTTCAGTTGTTGCACACTACCTCCTTATACATGCCTAAATCACTCTCAACAGCAACAACCCTCTCTTCTTTGTTCTGCATATTTATACTATTTGTGCACCTTATTCGTCCTACATGCACAGTGCCTCTGCATGCTCTTCAATGTTCCACAGTTCTGTTCATCGGGTTTTTCACTGCCACTCCACTTTTTCTCTGCTTTTCTCGCTCAAGCATCAACACACTCTCTATGTTCTGCATGTTCTCCTCGTGTCGAGTCCTCTTCCTGATCATCATGGCAATTCCTCGAATTTTCTGGCGGTTATGCCCATGCGTTCATCATCACTGGGTGTTATGTTGAGATTCCTTAGCCTATCTAGTAGTCGAGACTCTTCATCTTCTCTATCATAGTCAAGCTCATCCTCTCTATTGCAGTTACAAGCTTCAATCCTATTCCATCTGTCAATCGCCTCTATCAACAGTCTTCATTCCACTAGAATATGCCTTGAGACTCTTCAGCTCCACTAGCAATCACACTGAGGCCTCTTCAAGTCTTCTGGCAGAAACCATCAGTGGTTTCTAGAAGTTACAGTGTGAACCTTGAAATGGAGCCTAGCTATGCTAGATCCTTCTACTTACGTGACCACCGGCGGTGACCACCGACTACAATGACATTTCAGCATATCGACATTTCGACATTCATCATTTCGGCATTCCTGTGATGAAGTGTCTCGAAACTCCAAGTCACTATCCCCAAAATGGAGCTTGGTTGCACTAGATTCTTCCTCCATCTTCCACATATGTGACCACTGGCTGTGACCACAACCTTATTAAAAAATCTATTTCGTACTTTCGCATTTCGAGGATTCTGTGATGAGTCATCTCGACTCTCCATGTCACGAACTATGAAATAGAGCTTGGATTTTGTAGCTCTGCTCTCCATCTCTTGACAATGTGACCACAAGATGTGACCACTCTACAATCAAACAAGCACTTCTCTCTCCATATCAATGGTCCATGATCCATGGTGATCGGACGACTATCCTCTACCCTAGGACTTCAGCCTTCGAGACTTTGGGAGAGTGATGAACCTAAAACTCTTGGAGTGAGGTCACTCTTGCATCACTCGATGATGTGTCGTGACCCAAGTGGTTGCCACGTGTCACTCTGAATTGTGATCTAGAAACTTCATGGGCCTTCGTCATGCCTGATCAACGGTATAGATCAAACCTCGATCCAACGGCCAGGATCATTTCACAAATTCACAAGCCTTCATTGTGCCTGACTCAAGATTTCAGCATTTCACATTTCGCAACTTTGAGACTCCTGTGATGAAGAGTCTCGACTCTTGACTCCTCCAACTACCGGTATCCGAAACCTTTGTTGATGTGCCTGTTTCAGGATTTCATTGTTTCTCGTTTCTCATCTTCGGGACTCATGTGATGAAGAGTCTCGACACTTGACTCCTCCAACTCCCGGTATCTAAAACCTTTGTTGATGTGCATGTTTTGAGATTTTGGCGTTTCACATTTCGCAACTTATGGACTCCTGTGATGAAGAGTCTCGACTCTTGAATCCTCTAACTCCCGGTATCCGAAACCTTTGTTGATGTGCATGTTTTGGGATTTCAGTGTTTCACATTTCGCAACTTCGGGACTCCTGTGATGAAGAGTCTCGACTCTTGACTCCTCCAACTCCTGGTATATGAAACCTTTGTTGATGTGCCTGTTTCGGGATTTTGTAATCCTGATTCTCATAGCACTTTAAAGAACATGCAGGTTCTCTTGGATCCAATGATGGTCAGACCTTGTGCTCGTATCTAATGCCCGAGATCTTTCCTCCATCTTTGCACCCCTCCTGTCTGGATTCATATCTGACGGTCATCGGGAATTCTGAATGGGATCCAATGATCATTGTTGCTCTTCATTGTTACAATTTTGATCTTTCCATGCCATCATCGTTGTTGATATTGCTTGCATTTTCCATGCCATTATCCCTGTGCTATTGGTTGTGATATTTTCCATCAATGAAAAACACGCATACTCTGCACTATCTCTTGTAATCTTATCGAGCTTACTCTGCTGCATCTTCCCAAAATACTTCTGGTGCCCGCCTAGAACATTCTTCCTGTACTTAAGCCATCGTCGTTTTTGTACTTTCCATCAATGACAAGAATACGATGCCTGTAAAACATGCCAACAATCTCCCCCTTTGGCATTGATGGAAACAAAGGCACCCGGACTCTTTTCTCCCCCTTTGACATCAATGTCAAAGAAAATATACTCCCCTTGAGCTGTTGCAGTATTTTTATGAGGTATCAGATATTAAACCAACACAAACTCCCCCTAACAAGATGGACTCTCTTATTTGATGCCTGTAGAATATTTGTATCTAAACCAGAGTCTTCTCATTCTGATTCTTGGACCTATTCATATTCATCTTCCAATGTATCCTCTGTAGAATACTCAATATTGCTCACCTCTCTTACTGGGACTCCTTCATCAACCTTTTCTTTTGATAACTGGATGACTCCCCCTGTCACTATTCTCTCTACTTCTGACTATTTTCCCCCTTTGTTCCTAAAAGGTTAGCTTTCCTTGACAAGGTCTTTCCTCTTGTTATCTCTACAGGATGTCATGTATATCATTTTGTAAAACAAAATGTTGTTGTTGAAGATGTTGTTGTCCTACTGAAACACTGCGTAATTGTAGCTTGTACTTTTTAAATAACCCTTGGATCTCCCTATTGATTCTCATCGATCTCTATTACTGTAGTTTCATTTTTCTTCCATGATGCATACAATCCAAGGCTTTTATGACCATATTCAATCACAATAAAAAACCGCTACAACGACTCTCATACCTTCTTTTGTTTTTCATAGACGAAGGACCTGTATCAGGTTTCTTAGGAGTATTGATTTCTTCCTTGTTGTATCCAATACCAGATTTGTCATTTGGTGATCTCTGAATATCCAAGAGCTTATCCAGGGTCATGGAGTTGTTTAAGAACTTTATTTGGGTGTTTGACTTCTCAATCTTCAAAACTTCAGCTTCCATCTTATGACATGATTCTTCTTCTGCTTCTTCCATGGGATATATGTTAACTAAACATTCTTTTATTGTATCTATGTCTTCTTCTTTACTTTCAAGGGAGGATTCAATATCAAAATCATTAATTGAACTTATGCCTTTTATTCACCACTTGTCCTAAGTTTACATTTGCCTTACACTCTTTAAACGTGAACACCTCTTCACTGCCTCTGTCACACTTTTGACTTGTACTGAGAAAATTCTGTTTAAAACCATCCACAAGTAGAACGTACTAGGCATCTCCTTTGACATTACTCAAACTCACCATCCCTCTATCCTTGATTTTACCTGGTTCATCATTTTTAAGGATCACATTTCCTGTTTTGATTTTTCTTATAAGCAGAAACCTATCCTTTTCTCCAGTCATGTGCTTGGAACATCTACTATCTGTATTCTGGTGGTTCTTTTGTCTTTGAGCCGAAAACACTAATCCACAGTTATCACTTTCTTTCTTCTTCCAAACCTTGACAATTTTAGCAAAGGAATTCAAATCTGATTTATAGTTCTTTAAGTGACAATCAACAACTTTATGTCCATAGTTATGATAGATGTAGCATTCGGGTTCGTTGATTAAAGAGTCAAAACGATTGTTATGCTTAACCAGTGTCCTTTTCCTAGCCATCAAGTGATTTGCAATTTGTGGAGGTTTTTTACTTGGGTGTCTCATTCGTTGTTGTGGAAGATATCTATACCTTGAATGTCTTGCTTGCTCATATCTAAATTTTAAAGAATAGTTTACAACTTTGTGACCAAAGTTAGAACAGAAAAAACAATATCCATAGAAAAATCCTTGGTACCTGGAAAATGGTAGTCTTCTTTGAGTAGGTCGATTTCTTCCATGCTGATGATTTCCTTGAGCAGGGAGTTCATTATTTCTTTGTTCTACAGATTCAGTCTTGGAACCTTTTTCTTTACTCCTCCTGGGCAGTTGATTGTCTTCCTTTGTTTCTGCAGGTTTGTTGTTGTCATTGGTTGTATATTTGACAAACTTGATGGGTTCTTTGTTTCTTGGCTTAACACTACTTGATCCCTCTTCATAACCCAAACTAGTTTTCAGCTTTGGATTCCTTTACTGATTCAGAATGGTGGCTAATCCTTCTGAGGCTTTGATACTTGACAGATTCTGATGATACAAGGCTTGAAACTTCTCCAACTCTTTCCTAGTTTTCACTACTTCTTCTTCCAGATCTTTACATCTTGCCTTCTTTTCTGATAACTGTTGTTTCAGAATTTCCTCAATTTTATTTGCCTCTTCTAATTCCACTTTTAGCAGGGAAAAGTCTTCATCAGGTTGTTTACTATCTTTCTCGAACTGTATCAGCAATTGTTTTTTATTTCTGTTCTTAATTCTGAGTCTGTCAATCTCTTCCAGTGCACTGATCAGTTCTCCTTCCATATCAACCACATCTTCTTCTTCATTAGCCTCACTTCCTGTGATTTTATTATCATAATTATCTTGGGCCATAATCATGAAGCCATTTACCTTATCTTCACAGGAAGAGTCATTATCGGTGTCTTCTGAGGAGTCATCATTGTTTACACATAAAATTTTATTTCTATCAAATATTTTGGATTTGTACTTCTCTTCACCTTCAGAGTTCTGATCATGTTTCTTGTGTGGACATTTATTTGAAAAATGACCTATCTTACCACAGTTGAAACATTTGAAGGGAATCTTACCTTGGTACTTGCTTGATCCTTTCTTTAGTCTTCTCATGAATTTTGCTTCAATTTCATCAGGCTCAAAATCTTCATTCTTATCTGCTTTAAATGATGCTTCTCTAGAAGTGGGTTTATCTGTAACTATCCTCATTTCATATGCAATCAACGTTCCTAGAAGCTGATCAAAATCCAAAGCCTTTATATCATTAAGTTCTTCTATAGCTGAGACCTTTGGGTTGAACCTATCTGGCAGACTTCTCAAAATTTTCTAAACTAAAGAGGGTTCCTCAATTTTTTCACCAAGTTCTTTCATGGCATTTACTAGTTCTTCAACTCTCAGAAAATACTTCCAAATGGTTTCATCTTATTTCATCTGTATATTTTCAAACTGTACTCTGTAGGTTTGAAGCTTGGCATCTTTTACCTTCTCATTACCTTCATAACTGCTAATGAGTTTGTCCCACATTTCTTTGGTAGTTTGAAGATGCATCACCTTTACAAAGTCGGCTTCTACAATTCCATTCAAGATAGCATTCATTCCCTTAGCATTAAAGATAAATTCTAACTTATCATCCTTCGAAGCTAGCACACCAGGCTTTATGTATCCAGTCTCTACTACAACCCAAACATCATCACCTAAGGCCTTTAGGTATGTTCTCATTCTAACCTTCTAGAAGGTGAAGTTTGTTCCATTGAACAGAGGGGCATTATTGGTTGAATTTCCTTCATGGCTTGACATGTTTAAGCTCTAGGATCTACCCTTAGATAAAAAGGGGTCGGCACTGATACCAAGTGTTGGACAACTTAGAGGGGGGGGTGAATCAGGTGTTATCATGCTTAAACAATTTTTCTTATTTTAAACTCTTTACAGAGCACTCAATGACAATCACAATAATGTAGGCAAGTAAGCAATAGAACATTCAGCATCATTCACACATATGAGATACACATAGGCAGATATTTCCTGAGGAAACCCATAAAGGGTAAAAACCTCTTCTTCTTTATATGATAAGTAATATTTACATTCTGTACATTATCATACTTATGAGCACCAACGCATAATGAGTCTACAACCTCTATTTTTCAAGCTGCTACTTGCTGAGAGAACCAACTCTTTGAATTCTCTAACACCCAGTAGAAGGAAGCATCGACTCCCTGGTTTCTCTAGCACCCACTAGAAGGAAGCACCAACTCCCTAATATTTACAGCACAAACTTCCTAAGAGTTCTAGCACCAAATGGATGGAAGCACCAACTTCCTAAGAGTTCCATCACCAACTGGATGGAAGCACCAACTTCTAGTTACACAGGCACCAACCTGTATACCAGAGAACCAATGTTCTCCCTTGCACCTCCCTACCGCCCTAATTTCTCTGGCTGCAACCATATGGAAGATACAACTCCCTGTGTTCAAGCACCCACCTGAACCTCTAAGGACAAAAGTCCTCCCTAGCACCTCCCTACCACCCTTAAGTATCAATATTTTCTACTGAAACAAATTACAGTGATATAATGTTCATCAATGGCTTACTAGTCTCATCACTATTCTGCTACACTGCTCTGCTCTACCTGCATCACTGTCTTCCTACACACATGCCTTGCGCTTTCTGTTCTTCTAACTTTTATGCTCTGTGCGCCATGTCCATTCAATGCACCATTCCTCTTCTATGTATTTCAGCTGCTGCACACCGCCTCCTTCTACACGCATAAATCACTCTCAACAGAAGCAACCCTCTCTTCTTTGTTCTTCATATTTATACTATCTGTGCACCTTCTTCATCCTACATGCACAGTGCCTCTGCATGATCTTCAACATGCCACAGTTCTATTCATCGGGTTGTTCACTGCCACTCCACTTTTGCTCAGCTTCGCTCGCTCAAGCATCAACACACTCTCTTTATTCTGCATGTTCTCCTCGTGTCGATTCCTCTTCCTGATCATCATGGAAATTCCTCAGCTTTTTTGGCGGTTATGCCCATGCGTTCATCATCACTGGGTGTTATGCTGAGATTCCTTAGCCTGTCTAGTAGTCGAGACTCTTCGGCTTCTCTATCATAGTCGAGCTCATCCTCTCTATTGCAGTTACAACCTTCAACACTCTTCCATCTGTCAATCGCCTCTATCAATAGTCTTCATTCCACTGGAAGATGCCTTGATACTCTTCAGATCCTCTGGCAATCACACTGAGGCCTCTTCAAATCCTCTGGCAGAAACCATCAGTGGTTTCTAGAAATTACAGTGCGAACCTTGAAATGGAGCCTAGCTATGCTAACTCCTTCCACTTACGTGACCACTGGCGGTGAACATCGGATACAATGAAATTTCGGCATTTTGGCATTCAACATTTCAGCATTCCTATGATGAAGTGTCTTGACACTCCAAGTTGTGATCCCTGAAATGGAGCTTGGTTGCATTAGCTCCTTCCTCCATCTTCCACAGATGTGACCACTCGCTATGACCATAGCCTTATTCAAAAATGTATTTCACACTTTCGCATTTCAGGGATTCTTTGATGAGTCGTCTTGAATCTCCATGTCACGAGATCTGAAATAGAGCTTGGCTTATGTAGCTCTACTCTCTAGCTCTCGACAATGTGACCAGGAGATGTGACCACTCTCCATTCAAACAAGCACTTCGCTCTCTAGATCAACGGTCCACGATCCGTGGTGATCGGACGGCTATCCTCATCCCTGGGACTTCAGCCTTCGAGACTTTGGGGGAGTGATGAAGCTAAAACTCTTGAAGAAAAACTCCCAGAGTGAGGTCACTCTTGTGTCACTCGATGACGTGTGGTGACCCAAGTGGCTACCATGTGTCACTCTGAATTGTGATTTAGAAACTTCACGGGCCTTCGTCGTGCCTGATCAATGGTCTAGATTAAACCTCGATCCAACGGCTAGGATTCAATGGCCAGGATCATTTCACAAATTCACGAGCCTTTATTATGCCTGATTCAGGATTTCGGTGTTTCGCATTTTGCAACTTCGGGACTCCTGTGATGAAGAGTCTCGACTCTTGACTCCTCCAACTCCCGGTATCTGAAAACTTTGTTGATGTGATTGTTTTGGGATTTCAACATTTTTCATTTCGCAACTTTGGGATTCCCGTGATGAAGAGTCTCGACTCTTGACTCCTCCAACTCCAGGTATCCGAAACCTTTGTTGATGTGCCTATTTCAGGATTTCAGAGTTTCGCATTTCACAACTTTGAGACTCCTGTGATGAATATTCTTGACTCTTGACTCCTCCAACTTCTGGTATCCGAAACCTTTGTTGATGTGCCTGTTTTGGGATTTCAGCGTTTCTCATTTTGCAACTTCGAGACTCCTGTGATGAAGAGTCTCGACTCTTGACTCCTCCAACTTCTGGTATCCGAAACCTTTTCTGATGTGCATGTTTCAGGATTTTGTAAGCCTGCTTCTCCTAGCACTTTAAAGAATGTGCAGGTTCTCCTAGTTCCAACGATGGTCGGACCCTATGCTTGGATCTAATGCCCGAGATCTATCCTCCATCTTTGCACCCCTCCTGTTTGGATTCAGATCTGACGATCATCAGGAATTCTGAATGGGATCCAATGATCATAGTTTCTCTTCATTGTTATGCTTCTGATATTTCCATGCCATCATCGCTGCTGATATTCCTTTCCTTTTCCATGCCATTATCCCTACGTTGTTGGTCATGATATTTTCCATCAATGACAAACACGCATACTCTGCACTATCTCTTCTTATCTTATCAAGCTTGCTCTGTTGCGTCTTCCCAAAATACTTTTGGTGCCCACCTAGCACATTCTTCCTGTACTTAAGCCATAATAATTGTTTTACTTGCCATCAATGACAAGAATACGTTGTCTGTAAAACATGCCAACAGGCCTAGCTCATGCAACAGAGGCAGGGACGACTGAGGTCTGTGGGAGAGTAGAGCTCGATGCTCATTTCCGGGAGATGGAGGATTTGTGGAGGCATGTTGAAGGTGTACTTGAGGGAGTGCTAGAGGAAATTTGGGTGAGGATATGAGACGAGGGTGTCCTAGATATATGTATTGGTGGGGACCCACGGTGGTGGTTGGTGATACGATGGGAAGAATTCATGGGAGCTACTATGATAGGGAGGATCACGGCGGTGGATATTCCTCCTAGGGGAGTGCCACCCGCCAGGGATGATGTACCATGACTAAGGTTACCCTAGGTGATAAGTAGACTAGATGTAGGCATGGCCTAATGTAGGATGATGTAGGAGTCGATGAATTCCACTTTTTTTATAGACATGGGTGATGAGAGGGCCTAGTCAGGGTGCTAAGGCATGTTGTATATGTATTTGTACCAAACATAGGTATTTTTTGTGATGATAGACCTATATATATGAGTAGACCTTTTTTGGACATATATGTATGTATTGGATGAGATGTTTTGTTTTTGGTGTACATTTACTTCATGTGATGGATGAATGTAATATGTATTTTAGTGTGAAAAATGCCAATCTAGTACTTGATTAGCTATGTGATCTGCAATTTGGTTGTGGTTCCTAGATATATGAGTAAATGTGATTGACTCAAAATTTTGGAGTAGCAGTTTGACATGTAGGTACTTGCAATAAAGACATGGATCATGGATCATGGACATTGTACATGTTATTAAGTTGATAGACGATGAGTTGGGAATCTAAGAGCACATGAAGGTGGTGAAAACCAAGGTGACTAGCATCTGAGAGAAGGTCAATGACAGTGGTGTATTCAGGTTAGTTATTAGTAGCAGGACTGAGGCATGTGTCGCTAGAGTGGAGCAACACATGGTCTAGATTGTAAAGGGCCTAGGTTGTCGTGATGAAATTCTTTGTCCAACAATTGGCCCCATCCATGTACCCGATGTGAAAAATGGATGGAGGATTCATATATTGACACAAGGGTACTGAATTAGGCTCATTTTATGAGAGATTTTGCTATAAAAAAGACTAAAACATTGTTAGAAAAATAGGATCGTGGAGCAATAAAATAAAATAAATGCTAAAATAAAACACAAAAGATACACAATTCAATAGAGACACAGATATATGTGGTTCACCCAGTGTGTGCTACGTCCACCATAGAAATTGTCAGGTCCTTCCTTTATTATTATCCAACAAATGAAGGGATACAACCTACAACAAAACCATTGTAAATTCATCTTCTTTCTCTCACAATATCCTCTCTCATAATACAATATTCTCAATGATACATAGACACAATACATCTCCCTCATAAAAGAGGGTTTCCTTCTAAGGAAAAAAACCCTAACATAACTTCTACCATCAGATTTGTGACCTTATTATGAATGGTCTAGATTTACTATGAAATTACAATATACATTTACAAGGAAATTTTTCCTTTGGGGGATTCACCCACGAACCCCCGCTTCCCTCAGACCCTGTAAGGTGATAACCCCCCCTGCACTCCCCCACTTGTAGGAGTGTACATTCTTCCAGGGTGTAAAGTATTCATGGGGTATAAACACGGGTTAAAACAAATACCTCTAAATCAGGAAGATAATCAGACTCCACAACAAACAATCTCGCAATTGGAGACTAATCTCAACAATTCCATCGTTGTTGTTTCTGCTAGAATATGATCCTTCTTGGACCTATAAAATTTCTCATATTCATATTCATTCTTTAATACCAAAGGAAACTAATAAGGAACTCAATTTCTCCCTAGTTACTCACTTGGTTAACATGTCTATAGGATTTTGGCTAATGTGTATCTTTTCCAGCTTCAAATGTCCATATTCCAAGATGGATCGTAGGAAATGGTACCTGAGTTGTATATTCTTAGTATTCGAATGGAAGGTTGATTTATTTGCAAGATGAATGGCACTCTCATTGTCACAGTACAACCTGTTATTCTCTTTCTTCTTTTCTAATTCCTCCATAAACCTATGTAACCAAATCATGTCTTTACTAGCCTCTATAGTAGAAACATACTCTACCTCTGTTGTTGAAAGTGAAACAACATTTTGCAGTTTCAAAATCCAACTTATTGTTGTTCCACCTATAGTAAAAACATACCCTATGGTGCTCCTCATGTTATCTTTATCACCTGCCATATCTGAATCAACATATCCATGTAGAATTGTGTCTAAAACTTCAAAACATAATGGATGAGTAGTAGTACCTCTCAAATACCTGAGAATCCACTTTATTTCCTCCCAATGATCTTTACTTGGATTTTTCATATGCCTTCTCACAACTCCCACTGCATGTGCAATATATGGTCTTGTGCAAACCATCGCATACATCAAGCTACCAATTGTTGATGAATAAGGGATCCTGGACATGTATTGTATCTCCTCCTGTGTCTTCAAACACATTTCCTTAGTTAATTTTGAAATAGCTGGCCAAAGGTGTACTAAATGGTTTTTCATTCTACATTCTAAACCTCTCCAACACCTTCTCTATCAACTCACCCTAAGACAATGTCAATTTTTTATTTTTCCTGTCTCTTTTTATTCTCATGCCAAGGATTTTATTTGCAACACCCAAATCATTCATCGCAAATGAATTAGCTAATTTATTGTTAAGCACATTTATATCCTACATACTAGACCCTACAACAAGCATTACATCTACATACAATAGCAAGATAATATGGCTTCCATTTTATGTCCTTTTAAAATAAACACAGTGATCATAATGACATCTACTATAACCTTGTTCTGTCATAAACTTGTCAAACTTAAAATACCACTGCCTTGGATCTTTATTTAGGCCATACAAGCTCTTCTTCAACATGCATACCAAATTCTCCTTCCCTTTTACCTCATACCCATGTGGTTTTTTCATATAAATCTCTTCCTCCAAATCCCCATGGAGAAAAGTTGTTTTTACATATAACTGTTCAAGATGCAAATATTCTACTGCCACAAGACTCAAAATAGTCCTAATTGAAGTCATTTTAACAAAAGGATAAAACATTTCATCAAAATATATACCTTTATTTTTTTGCAAACCCCTTTACAACAAGTCTATCTTTGTGCCTCTTTTTTCCTCCATCTTCTTCCTTCAACTTGTAAACCCATTTATTCTGTAATGCTATTTTCCCTACAAGCAACTAAACCAAATCCCAAGTTTGGTTATTCACCAAGGAATCCATTTCCTCTTTCAGTCCTTCCTCCCACTTCTTTTTGGTGTCTACCTCCATTGCCTCTTCATAACATTCTAGTTCACCATAATCAATCAACAATAAATAATACAATGAAGGAGAGTATCGTTCAGGGGGTCTACTTAACCTGGTAGATCTTCTAACAACACTTGCAGGAGTTTGAGGTACCTGCTACTCTTATTATTGTACATTTTGATTTTATGGCTCCTTTGGAATTTCTTTTCCGGTGATCTCATCAAGCACTATGTATTTTGGTTTTTCTTTTTCTTGTATCTTTCCATGTAATTGATCTTTGTACATGACCTTCTCATTGGATATAAAATCTCTACTCCTAATGATTTTGTGATTTTCATAATCCCATAAGCGATAACCAAAATCATTAACATTGTATCCAATAAAGGTACACTTCTTGGATTTTTCCTCAAGCTTTGTTCTATTTTCTTTATCAATATGGACAAATGCTTCACAATCGAAAGTCTTCAAAAAAGAATAGTTTACATTTTTACCTGTTCATGCCTCCTCTAGAATTCCACCATCCAAAGAGCTTGAATTTCTTCTATTTATTAAGTAAACAGCAGTATCTACAACATCTTCCCAGAACTTTAAGCGTAACCCAACATGCATTCTCATACTCCTTGCACGCTCCATGATTGTCCTTTTCATCCTTTCTGACACACCATTTTCTTGTGGTGTTCCTGGAACTGTCTTCTCTCTATGAATCCCATGGTATGAATAGTAATCATCAAACTCCTTGTTGCAATATTCACCTCCATTTTCTGATCTGAGACACTTCAACCTTTCTTCTGTCTCATTCTCAACCAGGGCTTTCCATTTCTTAAAAGTATCAAAAACATCAGATTTTTGTCGAATGTAATAAACCCAATTTTTTCTAGTTACATCATGAATAAAAGTAGCATAAGAACAAGAGACACCAAGAGATGATACCTAATATGGTCCCCATACATCTGTATGCACAAGATCTAACCTTTCACTCTTCTTTTCTTTTCTGACTCTGAGAAATCTGACTCTCTTCTTTTTTCCATAAACACGATGCTCACAGAAATCCAAATCAATTTGTTTAAGATTTGGAAATAAATTTATTTTCTGAAGTATCTGCATGCCCTTCTCACTCATGTGTCCAAGCCTATGATGCCACAGTTTTGTATCAACTCATGTAGAAGCTAAAGATATAGAAGAGTGAGTAATACCAATACATAAATACAATGTACCTACCTTCTCTTATTTTGTTATCACCAATGATCCTTTGGTGACCTTCCACACCTTATCTGTAAATATGGATATGAAACCTTCACTTTCCAACTGCCTTGTTGAAATTAGATTTTTTGTTAGATCTTGAACATGTCTTAACTCTTTCAAGAACCATTGGTTTCCATTGCTTTGCTTTATTTTTACCTTTCCCATTCCAACAATTTTGCATGGTGCATCATCACCCAAATGAACCTGTCCAAAATCACCTTGAACATAATCTAGAAAATATTTCCTATGGGGTGTGGCATGAAATGAAGCCCCTGAATCTACTACCCAAGACTCATAAATAATATCTATAAAAAGAATCAAATATTCTTGTAACACATCACTTGTTACATTTTCTCCCTAATTTTTCTCCTGATGTCCATCTCTTTGTTTCTTTGGAGCTCTGCAGTCTTTCTTCGGCTGTCCTTTCTTCCCACAATTCCAACACTCTATCTTTCCAAATATGGATTTGGATATACCCTTCCTATAATTCCCATGGTTCCCTGATCCCTTTCCTCTATCATTTTGTCTTCCCCTGTTCTCCATATTTAATGCATTTCCTGATGTCTCTCTTGTGCTTTTCCATCGCATTTCCTCACTAAGGATAACACCAACAACATCATCAAATTTTAAATTATTTGAACTAGAGACGGAGTTACTTACAACCATGAACAAGCCATTCCATATTTCTGGCAATGAGAACAATATTAGAAGAGCCCTGACCTCATCATCAAAGTCCACTTTTACAAAACTTAGTTGATTAGCAACTGTATTAAATTCATTTAAATTATTTGCAACAAAACCACCTTCTGACATATTCATATTAAATAATATCTTCATTAGAAATACCTTATTGGACATCGAGGGTTTTTCATATATTTTATACAATGCATCCATTAGCTCCTTCATTGTCTTTTATTTCAAAATATTGAAATCCACCGATGCTTCCAGGCTCAGTCATATCGTTCCTAGTGCCTTTATGTCAAGAACCTTCCATTCTTCGTCCTTCATGGTCGTCAACACCTTTGTTATTCCACCCAATGTTTTTTTGTGATTTTTTGAGGGGCCATAGCCTTCTAAATATTGATTCTATGCAATTTTTAATATGCACCACACTTAGATTCCCACTCCACATGAAGGGTTAGTCAAAATATAGGCACTTAGGGGGTTAAAATCCATATTTTTCCTCTTTTTTCTTCATTTTTCCACATGGATGGCTTGCTTTGATTGTAAAAGTTAAGTTGGAATCATTCAATATCACATATATAAACACTTGCATTGGGACCATAAATCAAACTTCAATCATAGAGTATGATCTTCTCTCGCACCATAGAGCGATCTTGAGAATCAGAAAAATGATTGAAGGAAGATTTCATCTCCCTTAAAGACAAAATCTTTAGAAGAGGACAACAACCCCCTTTGGGAATTCTCTTAGTTTCTTTTCAAAAACATCTTAAATTTGTAAGGGGCCACACATGCCCACATGTTGCAAAGATAGGCTAGTTTTGAAGCTACTTTCTTAGTTTACATCACTAGGGGAGTTTAAAGATTATTATAACGGGCCCATACATGCCCACATGTCCACAATCTAGGATAGCCTTTTGAATATTTCTTAGATTAAATCACATTAGGGAGTTTAAAGGATTGGTAAGGACCCACATGTCCACATGCTAGTTCTCTAGGGACTTTAAAATTATGCAAGGTTGTACCAATGACATCTAGTAAGATAAGTAATCAAGACTTGTAAGGACCACACAAAGTCCACATGTTGCAAGGTGACACCTACCTTATTAAAAATTTGGTACATTTTATCACTTTCTCACACACAAATTCACTACTCACTCACATAGCTTCATCTCGAATTGTAGAGGTTGAAGCAAGTTTCCCCCAAAGGGATTCTGAAATGCCCCACCCTTTTCTTGAAGAAGCTATCCACTCCCACTTAATTTGAATGAGATTGGTTGACACCCCCAATATCAAAAACAACCACATCTAAAAAAATTCTAAAATCTCACTAAGTTTTCCTCCACAGCAGATGCCAAAAGAATTTTTTTAGTCTAGGTAGGATCTCGGGGATAGGCATCCAAATAACTCCCCATTATCTGGTTCTCACATCTTCAAACATTAGAAGTTGTCAAATAGGGAAATTTAAATCCTCAAGTCAAGTGTTCCTAACACCATAAGGCAGGGAGATACCCGTGAAGGGTTGAATACCGAGCTCTGGTTGTTCTATGTGTCCCCCCTTGAGGAACCCACCTCTTGGCTGGGATCCATCCCGTGACCCATTTCTGAGGTCAAAAATATAAATTTTGTACTTTGATCGAGGTACCTAGTGACCAAATTTTAGGACATCTACCCAGGTGGAAATTGTGGGCTGGAATTGCAACTTGATTAGATTTTGTGTGGCTATTGAGAAATATCACCAGCTCTTTCGGGATATGCACCCTCTACCCCTCATTATAACCGATTGTTTTATCCTTCACTAGTTCCTCTTCCAGTGGCTTCAAACCCCACTATTGATTGTTATTGGAAGGTCTGGTGCTATTTGAGAGAAAGGACGTTACATATTTTTAGGACATGAGCATTTGTTTTTTTTGTTCTCCCACACGAACAATATCCACCTACCCACATATATGCTTCTTGGTCAATTGATTTATTTATGATTCTCTTGTGATTATAAAATGATTGTGAAATATATTGTGAAGGTCCAAGTTATACAAAGTCTCTTGTTCATTTATTACTCTCATCACCATTTTCACACATTCACTTTTCTAGTCAAACATCATAGGGGACCCACAGAATCCCCATCGTTCCAAATGCTTGCTAAATCTCCCTCCTATTCTAGGGAGAGCTCCTAGTCTTTCCAACTCATCGGATCCACCCTCTCACACCCCTATGAGTGTTATTGTCTTAGGATCATCTTTGCTTGGTTCCACTTTACTTGGGTCCACTTCTCAAGGCCAACCGTCCACTAGCTCTCCATTACAAGGAAGCAGGGGGCAAATTTCTTCCCAAGGGGGAAGTACAACCCCACCCCACCACCCTCAAGGGTTAGGTACACAAACCACTCATGTAATGGCTATAAATAATCCTTCATTTCCACTTCATATGGCATGCTTGGCTTTCCTCAACATACCGGATCTGAGTAAGCTCATGAATGATCCTATATTGCACGACCCCACATGGCCTGCAATGCCCACCAAACTACCTTCAGACATCCCCAAGTTCGAAGGAAAGGCAGGAGACGACCTTGCCAACCATTTCATGACCTTCCACTTATGGTGCTCTTCAAATAGCATCATGGATGGCTCCATCCAATTAAGGTTATTCCAACGCACACTCACTGGCCCATCATCCAAGTGATATGTAGACGAAAAATCAAGGTCCCATGTGACCTTTGAATCATTGGCCAAGGCATTTTTTACCTTCTTTCAACTACCAATCATCCATGATAATGGTCTCGAACTGCTCTCCGAGTTTAAACAAACCTCAGCCACACATATCGCATCCGCTGACCACATTCATGAATGGCATCAACGACGTAGTTTACACAAAGAAGAAACTACCAAACAACAATGCCTTGATTGGTTTCTCAGATCACTCATCTCCCTCCTTGCCAAATATGTGGCCTCCACTTTCCCCCAATTTGAAGAGGAAGCCATCAGCAAGGCTCAGCAGTATGACCTCATTTATGCATAGTCAAGATACTTATATACAGTACTACCTAATGTCCCAAGACCTGTACCATTCGGCCAAGACAAACCTGGGATGTCTCACTCAACGGATGTATTGATTGGTACCACAACACACCACAACCCATACATCCAACCCCCACCCATGTACGGTACACCTTGATGGGTGTTATATATGCACTAAAAACACACTAAAAACCCTCAATTAAATTATCAACCTGGGGTAAGTAAACTTAGATTTGTAGCAAAATATATGCCAAGGTAGAAGGGTTGGTAGTAGTATAGTCTAAATAAGGAAATGGCTATCTAAAGGCTAATCTGTCCAAGCAAAGCTATCTAATGAGAAAACTCTACTAAGCAACTTTAAACTATGTAACCTAAGTACTTTTGAACCAAGGATCGATGGATAGTTCTAGGAAAACAAATGAAAACCCTACTTGAAGCAAACTAGTTCAATTATAACAATAAGCAAAAGAAACTATTTGAGCATAACAATAAACAAATAGCAAAAGCAAACTACATTAACTAGTCTATTTGAATTCAATAAACAACTATCCTATGAAAGCAAGTAAATAAACCAACATATATACTATCAAAGAAAGAATAGACAAGTAAGTAATTAACCTATTAAAGCAAGTGAACAACTAACTAACCTAGGATAACTTCTACATCAAGTAAACTAATTAATACTACTCAATAAGCAACTAACTAAGAGACAAGTGAACTCTATTCTTAATACAACTATTCCTAATTTACAAAAGGAAATCTACTTAATTGAAAGAAATAATAATTAACAACTAAATTTTAAACTATGATAAGAAAACTAATCTTTAATCTATCAAAGCAAAACACTATCTATCCTACAAAAGCAAGAAAGCTATTTTATGATAAATGAAAGAAAGAAACTATTTTTTAACCTATGAAAGCTCAAATATAGTGTTGATGATTGTGTGAATGTCTCTGGTGTCTTATAATATCTCGACGGCACTTGACAATGATAGATAATTCAAGAGGTATAAACTTGATATTGATTTCAACGAAAAAGTGGAAAGTGTGAATTAAACAATCCAGTGAGAATTTAGCCATCACAGAAACAACGTTAATTACCCTGCATATTCATGTGATTATTACTCATGCATTAACCATCAACAACATAACGAGATTATAATTGTATTCTATGCTATGTAAGAAAAACTCATAACTACATTCAATCATTAACTAAAAACTGGAATTGCAACCTAAATCTGGGAAAGAAATTGCATAAAGTAAAAATAAACTAGACCTATTTCAACAATTCAAATTGCAAAAAGGAAAATGCTTATAAACAGAAATTAAACATGATTCTAGCATATAGAAAGTAAACTAATGAATAAATTAATCAACAACTAGTTAAGAAAAATCTAAATGATAATTGAATAGGCAATCTACAAATAAAAACTAGAACTAATACTATCCATCCACCGAAGCCTTGTGAAAGAAAACATAAATTAAAACTTTGTTCTACTATGTTTCAAACTCTGTTTTAAACTTGATTTTAAAAGCATAAATAAAATACAATCTAATATTTAATTTCACACGGGGTTAGTGTATAAGTTTGCAAACTTGTTCCTACTAACTACAAAGTTACTGCATATTAAATAAATCCTTCATACTAACCTGCAAAAGAGAACTCACACAGTTAAACTATAACATCGAATTATATGACAAAAAAACAAAATAGTGATTTCATATACAAGAAATAAAATAAAAGACATCTAAGCTATGAAATTCATAAATAACACATAGAACGGTTACTAGACTGCTAGTGGGCCCCCCAACAAGTTGTGGTCACTTCTCAAAGGCACACCATGAACTCAACAAATCAATTCACCATTAAAACTCAAAAACACAGTTTTATATAATTTTTGCAATGGAAAATGGCAAAAATAGAGGAAAAACATATTTGTCTCTAACACACTATTTCTTCAACTACTTCTTAACTATTGTATGACCACCACGGTGGTATTTATAAGCTTTACTGACCAAGAGGTCGACCATTGGAGGGTCAAACCTCTTCTATAAATAGTAAATTGCATTAATGGTTCCCTAACTATTGAAATGGAGTGAGCCAATTATCGCCCTACTCAACAACCCAAACCGAGTTGTCAAGAGTTCAATAGCTAGAGGGGGCAAGCATGAGAAAAACCCATGTTCCTAATTCGCCCATCACTGGCCACTAATACCATAACCACCAAATCGCCCATCATTTTTGTGCAGGACAGAGTGTCGGACGGAGTGTCACACTGGGTACCAAATTCAGTACCAGATGGAGTGTCTGACTGAGTGCCAGAAGCATAAACATGATGTGGTGTTTCCTTGTAACACCAAAAAATGTGAATTAGATCTCTAAAAACATAAAAGCATACTTAATCATACTCAAGATCATTATAAAACACGAATTATGCATACCTAGTGTGGATCAAAGCGTTTTGGCACAAAATCCCTTCAAAAACTTCTCCAAAACATGAAAACGCATATATACATTCGGCAAAAGTATCTAATAAACATCATAAAATTGATCATATCTCGGGCCCAACGTTACCCCCACACTTATAATTTTGCAGGTCCCACTACAAACAAAAAATAAATTACCCCTTGTGACTAAGCTTGTTGAGTAGGATCAGCTTTGGAATCTTCTCCTTCTTGCTATGAAGACCTTGCCTTATGCCTCTTATGTTGCTTCAGTTTTTCTCTGAGGCCGCAGTTGGATTTTCTCATCTCATCAACCAACCGTTGAAGGGAGTTTACCTTTGCTTGGAGGAATGCATTATCAAGATGAAGGTGTGTGTCTATTGTCTTCCTTTCTTCCAACTATTGGAGGAGCTGAGAATTCTCTTTTTGTAGCTTCTCAATGGCTGGGGAAGAATCAATGATCTCTGAGGAAGACTTAGATCCTTTGAGAGATGTGGACAATCTATCATTCTTAGGATCTAGAGTAGGCATGGGTGAATTAGGAGTAATAGGGGATTGATAAGGAGAGGTAGGTTCTGATTTTTTCTTTCTTTGTGGTGCTAATCCATCCGCAGAAACTTCCCTAAGTCTCTTGTGAGGGATCTCAATATTGGTGGACACTTGGATAGGATCCAAAGCAGGCAGGGGTTTTGCATAAGGTTTTGTTTTTGTGCTCCGTGTACTCTTTTGAAAGGGTCATTTACCAAATCGATTGGCTCCCCTCCTATTTGTGGGAATGATGGGAAAGTCTTGTTGAATCACTTTTTGGAGCTTTTTAGGTGTGGGATCAAGAGAGATTGAAGGCATTGGGGGGTTAACAATAGGCTTCTTTTGATCTTTACTCTTGGTCATTTTACCCAATGAGAAAGAGGGATGTCAACAAACTTTTTGTATTGTTCCGGTAAAGAGATGGTTTGTGCAAGGGGGTTTGGAGTTCTTGGAGAGCAGGGCTTGGATGGAGAGATAGTCCTTGGGCCAAGTGGATTTTTGCCGGTCTTAATTGTCAAGTGAGGGTTTGCAAATTGATAGATAAATGCATCCCAAGTTCTCTAATTTGGCTAGAACAAGGATTTTGATTAGGCCATGGTGAAAGCGGTTGTTATGGGGGTTAGTTACATTTTTCCTCACTTGAGAGGACATTTTCTCCAAGCTATTTAGAAAGTAGAAGGGAAAATCCAAAGGTTTGTTGAACTAAAAATGAGCTAGCAATATGAAATAACAGGCTTTGAAAGTGGAATATCTACCTTTTCATGCGATCAACCTCGTGATGACGATGAGAGGGAAGATTGATGGCTGTAGAAATTGACTCTTCTAAGACCCCAAAGGATAGATACCCCACGCGCACTGTACTCCCATCAAAACTGAGGGAAAATTGTATGGAGATGCCATCATCGTGGCCCTGGAAGTTAGACAAAAATGGCCCCCAGCCTGTGCACAAAAACACCTCTCTGCATTGTGAAAATTTAGGAATGGAAAAAATATCTGCATAGGAAAAGGGTTCATACCTCTTGGGAATTGTGATGAGGTGAAGAGATGGACAGAGGTGAAATTCACCACGAGAGGGTGCGATAGGGCCAAGGGATGGCACGAATTGAGCACGAGCCAAACGCAATTTGAACAGGGGAAGAAATGGCAGAGGTTGAACGTGCTTTCTTAACACAGGGCAAGGAAAATGGCAAAGTGAATTGGGATAATAGGCTACCCAGCCCGTATTTGAATGCGCCCATGGTAGAATTGGTTGCACACATGCGTGCACGAGTTTCCATGTATCATGGGCAATTTCGAATTCAAAGGCACGTTTTTGGGGGCAAGCTTGATGATGCGCGATTAGATCAATGTCCAAGTCTTTTGAATTCGACATTTGATCATGAACATGTCTAAATTTTGCATCCTCACTCTCAATTGCCTGCAACCAATTCAATTAAATGTCATTGATTCCTGGTTACCTGGAATTATAGACAGTTATTGGTGTGTAATTCATATCGCACTTCGTTTGGCACCTCATACATCACTTTATACGGAACCTCATATGGCACTTCATACGACACCTATGTGTTAAATGAATTTTTACCTCTTGTAATGGATAGTCTGCAATATTGACATGTTTTTTACAGTCATAGTGGTTAAGAGCAGAGGAAAAATGTTCCTTTGTTGTTGATTTTTCCACCATGCTCAATCAATCCACTTGCATAGGGCATATAATGTCAAAAACCTACAATGAACAGGTTATAGCAAGCATAAGACATGTAATGTCAATCCTACAATGTACAGCTTGTAATGAGAAATAAACCGATAAAAGTGGTATGTTAAGTATATGTTCAAAAATTTATAGCACATATGACTTTAGCACTTCAAAAATAAAATGACTATTAATGTAATAACCTGTATCATGGAAATAATAAAAAAATTCTTGCAAAGATTTATTTCTCCAGACAATCATTATTTGTCAGCTCAGGAACCCCTTCCCCACACCTAAGTATTGTGATACCTCACAATCAAAAGTATAGGAAACCAGTTAGTTCCCCCAATAGCCGAAGATTTATAGTATGTCAAGTGTAAAGATAAATTTCACATATTGGTCTGACGAGACAGTTATAAGATAGCCCCGCCTATAGGATAAGATATCCTATATACAGATAAGAAGAGGTAGGCAAGAGAGTTTCAAGATAATATTAGAGTTAGTTCCCAATGGAAATTTTATGGAGTTCATTAACCTTAGCTTAACCATACATACTTCATGTCATCTTTGTATGCAAGTAATGGCATACATGAGGACAAGTTTAAATTTATTATTTAATTTTTGTCAAATTACCATCCTCTCTAGGTAGAATGCACCGCTGCCAGCAAGCCTGTTGAGTACTCCAGCGGGTTTACCTAGTCATACCATAGGTCGGTACCCACTGCCAGCAGACCTTTTTAGTATCTCGGTGGGTTATCCTCTTACACCCTCAGAGACTGGCCCTCCATCTTTTAATATTTTAGTAAAAATATTGCTTTATGCAAGAAGATGGGGGGACAGCTCTAAAAACAAATTTTTCTTTATTTTTTTAATTGAGATGGTATTTATGTTAGAGGATAAATTTTCGTTTATATTACTTAGTGATTATCCTGATGTAAGGGGTGCCTAAGCGGACGTGGCCTATCTAGAGATATCTTATAATCAATCTGTTTAGTGTGTAGTGGATGGTACCATTGAGAAAGAACAGAAAGGTATCTCTAGGCTCAACTCACTTTCTTCTTTTGTAGTTATTTTGATGTTTCCATGACTAACTACTAATTAGACCACTTTGTTACTCTTTGACAAAGACACTTTACTCACTTACTCAAGTTTCTTGGAAAAATTTGTACGAGAAACCTCTAAGCTTGATAGTTATGGTATCACTTCCTTATACAGTGGTGAAGAGTTTCAAGAGCAACTGCTTTGGAATGCCTTAAGAAATTGATTTTTTTTGCAAAAATATGTCTAATTACAGTAAGTCAATATTCATTTGATTCTTAGCAAACAACAAAATTCAAGTGTAACAATTTTTTAAATATTTCCTTGAAGTTGTCTACTCCTAGTGAAATATATACTTACAGAAACCTTTAGAATTGGCTTATTAACAAAATTCAAAAAAAAACTATTTACATATGTATAGTAGAAAATTCAGAAAACTTTTCAAGAACAAGGGGGGACTTTCCCATAGAATAAGGCCAATGCCTTGTCCATTGACATGACCTATAGAAAATCCTCTTTGGAAATGGGCTTATGATAAAATTTGAGTCGATGTCCATTTACTACAAAGGAGACTTGTCCATCGTCAATTGTTTTAATTTTTACAGCTCGATTGTCATATACGGTGTCTACCTCGTAAGGGCCCAACCACCATGGTGAGTTTTCCTTTGAAGGTTTTGAATCAGGAATCAAACAACAAAGCCCAATCACCGGGTTGGAAGTGTTTCTTCTTAATAAACTTGTCATGCCACTTGCTCCTTTGGTTTTGGACTAATATTGTTCGTTGGATGGCATCTTACCTGATCTCATCCAGCTCATTCAATTATAGGGCTCGTTGCTTCTAAGCCTCATCTAATTTTAATCCCAATTCTACGGTAATACAGAAGTTCCTTACTTGGAATTCTATTGGTAGAAGTACTTGTTTCCCGTACACTAGCTCATAAGGGGTATGCCCAGTGGTGTTCCTCCAGGTGGTCTGGTATGCCCACAAAGCCTCTGGAAGCCTATCAGCCCAATCCCGGTGATGTAATTGAGAAATCTTGGTAAGGATAGCTTCCATGACTTTGTTTGTAGATTCTACGTGACCATTGGCTTGCAGGCGGTATGGAGAAGATTTACAGTGTTTCATCCCATATTTCTTTGTTATCTCTCTCATCAGCTTGGAAGTGAATTGAGTGCCTTGGTATGTAATAATTTCACGAGGGACACCGAAGAAGGTAAAGATGTCTTCATAGATGAATTCGACGACAAAATTATATGTAGCCCTGAATAGGGATTTTTCCTCTACCCACTTGGTGACATAGTCTGTACAAACCAAAATATAGTTCTTTTTACAGGACATGGGTGAAATTGGTCCTACAAAGTTAAGGGCCCATTTTTCGAAGGGTTCTATCATAACTTGGGCATGCAAGGGAATTTCGTCAGCTAATGTAGGTCTTCCTATCCTTTGGCAACTATAACAACTTCTCACATAATTGGCAGTATCTTTCAAAATGCTAGGCCAATAACAACCCGAATGTAACACCTTATATGATGTACATTTGTCAGAAAAATGGCCACCACATGGTCCATCATGACAACTTCATAGTATTTATGGTACCTCATCCTCGTAGACACATCTACAAATAATCAAATCAGGACCTGTGCAAAAAAGGTCATGACAAACCCAAGAGTAATTAGCACTCTATGTAATAATTTTCCTCTTTTCATGAGGTGACAAATGAGATGGTAACTTCCTAGTAGCCAGAAAGTTTTCCATATCTGCAAACCATGGGGTATTGACAGAAAGGGAAAAGAGGTGCTCGTCTGGGAAACTATAATCTACTGGGATATCATCATCCTCATTTTGTATTCATGAAAGAGAATCAGCTACTACATTATCTTTTCCAAGTCGTTCAAGCACAGTGATATTAAATTATTTCAATAACAGGAACCACCTAGTCACTCGGCCATTAGTTACGTGTTTGTTCATGATAAATCTAATGGTGGAATTATTTGTATGTACGAATACTTCGTAACCTGTAATGTAATGACGAAACTTGTTGATAGCATGAACAACTGCCAAGAATTCCTTCTCAGTAATTGTGTAGTTTAACTCGGCAGGGGACAAGTTCTTGCTCACAAAATAAATGGCATAGGATTGTTGGTCCTCTTTCTTCCCTAATACCCCTCCTATTGTGATGTCAGAGGCATCAGTGGATATATGAAATGGGAGAGTCCATGATCAGGGGATCAAATTTTGCTTAATTTTCAAAGTGCTCAGATTGAGGTGATAATAGTGCCATTGTGTCCGTCTCGTTTTCCTGATTCCGGCGGTATATTTATTTTCGCGAACGGAGTCCGTATGGAGGAGATATCGCGATTTGACCGCCAAGTCAAACAGGGAAAAATTTGGATGCTCATTGTACCTGTCCGTACAGTCCGTACGGCCACGTGGAGGGCCATACCATCATGATGACGTGGTTTAATAATGATGTGGCACAGTCTGATTGGATGTTCGTTGACCAGTGATGTGCTGACACGTGTCACTATTTGGTTGGCCTATATATTTGTGTTTGTATAAAATGGTTTGGAGGCCGCGGGGTTCGACCCCGGACCTCCCCAAACTCCAAAGTTTTCATAACACTACGCTAGCCAACATACCCGCACTTGTTCCTTGTTAACAATATGTAATTGCATATATTTAACGTTGATATTTGTGTAAAAGGAAAAGGGGGTCGGGCCGGGGCTAAGCCCCGACCCGTGGGTACATTATAACACATATGACCCGAGTTATCCGCCCGACTTTTGGCACACATTTACATTGTAATATGGTTGCAATGTATTACACATACATTGTATTGTTATATTGTATGAACCATGTATTAAAAACGTGCACGGGAAATATATATTCAGTGTATTATATTGTGGGCGCAGGTTTTATTAAAACCTTTGGTCATATGCGGTATGCCACATGCCCATGGCTCAGAGCGCGCGGTTTAATCCGTTGCACGGTTTTTAAACGGACCAACGACTTTTATGCCCAGCCTATGGTCGCATGGGTTATATGACCAAGTGCCGAGGCGGTTAGGGGCTGGAGGCGCCCTAACTGTTCTACGGTTTGGACCGATGCGCGGTTGCATACGGGTCTTGTTTTTCACGCTTAAATGAACGTGTGTGCTAGGTTTGAAGCACAAGGGGTGCAGATTGTAGAACCAAAGACAACATAGTTGAAGGGGAGAACTTCAAGGAGGCTATCTTCTTCATTTTTCGACCGTTTCAGGTGCCGAAAGAGCCCAGACAGGGGTTTTGGGACGCTGCAGAGCCATTGAAGCAGTCAGTTTGTTGATTTGAACACTGTAAGACATGTTTTTAAGAAATTTGAGCAATTTAATATAAAAGATCCATTTGGAGGCTGGACCAGGAGATGTAGCCCGGAGTGGGGTGAACTCCTTTATCAAGTTGTTGTGTTTATGTCTGATGTTCAATGATTTATGC
>ML800961.1:52696-63600 GCA_009831015.1 Picea engelmannii | reverse complement strand
GGATTGAGGTTGGAAGGGTGAGGGAACTTTACCCTCATCTTCACATAGACTGAGATAGTCTTTTGGAGGTCCAAAAGCTTCCTAATGGGGAGGTGTGATCAGGGGATCAAATTTTGCTCAATTTTCAAAGTGCTCGGATTGAGGTGAAAACAGTGCCATTGTGTCCGTCTCGTTTTCCTGATTCTGGCGGTATATTTATTTTCGTGAACGGAGTCCGTATGGAGGAGATATCGTGATTTAACCGCCAAGTCAAACAGGGAAAAATTTGGATGTTGATTGTACCTGTCCCTACAGTCCGTATGGCCACGTGGAGGGCCATACCATAATGATGACGTGGCGTATTAATGATGTGGAACATTCTTATTGGATGTTCATTGACCAGTGGTGTGCTGACACGTGTCACTATGTGGTTGGCCTATATATTTGTGTTTGTATAAAATGGTTTGGAGGTCGCGGGGTTCGACCCTGGACCTCCCCAAACTCCAAAGTTTTCATAACACTACGCTAGCCAACATACCCGCACTTGTTCCTTGTTAACAATATGTAATTGCATATATTTAACGTTGATATTTGTGTAAAAGGAAAAGGGGGTCGGGCCGGGGCTAAGCCCCGACCCGTGGGAACATTATAACACATATGACCCGAGTTATCCGCCCGACTTTTGGCGTGCATTTACATTGTAATATGGTTGCAATGTATTACACATACATTGTATTGTTATATTGTATGAACCATGTATTAAAAACATGCACGGGAAATATATATTCAGTGTATTATATTGTGGGCGCGGGTTTTATTAAAACCTTTGGTTATATGCGGTATGCCACATGCCCGTGGTTTGGAGCACGCAGTTTAATTCGTTGCACGGTTTTTAAATGGACCAATGACTTTTATGCCCAGCCTATGGTCGCATGGGTTATATGACCAAGTGCCGAGGCGGTTAGGGGCTGGAGGCGCCCTAACCGTTTTACGGTTTGGACCGATGCACGGTTGCGTACGGGTCTTGATTTTCACGCTTAAATGAGCGTGTGTGCTAGGTTTGAAGCACAAGGGGTGTAGATTGTAGAACCAGAGACAACATAGTTGAAGCGGAGAACTTCAAGGAGGCTATCTTCTTCATTTTTCGACCGTTTCAGGTGCCGAAAGAGCCCAGACAGGAGTTTTGGGACGCTGCGGAGCCATTGAAGCAGTCATTTTGTTGATTTCAACACTATAAGACATGTTTTTAAGCACTTTGAGAAATTTAATATAAAAGATCCATTTGGAGGCTGGACTAGGAGATGTAGCCCGGAGTGGGGTGAACTCCTTTATCAAGTTGTTGTGTTTATGTCTGATGTTCAATGATTTATGCTGATGTCTATGTTTATTTTTACATAAGTAATCCTTTATTATGTGTTGCAAATTGATTCTGTTGCATTAAACACATAACATTTCACTTGCAATTAATTTAATCAAGTTTATCAAGTCTTCTTCATTTTTAGATCAGTCCAATTGGGCCCTCTAAGAACTGGTGCCATAGATAGCTTATCTTTCATGGTTTCAAAGGAAATTTGGCATTGCTCAGTCTAGAAAAAAACAACATCTTTTATTAACAATCCAAACATAGGTGCAACAATCTTTGTAAAATTTTCAATAAACCGTCGGTAATATCTGGCATGTCCAAGAAATCTTCTCACCTCTTTTTGAGTCTTGGGGGGTGGAAGTCTGACAATGACCTCAATCTTTGCAGGATCAAATTTTATCCCTTCAGATGAAACATGATGTCCTAGAACCACTCCTTCAGTTAAAAACATTTTACATTTTTCATGACTAAGAGATAGGTTCATTTCTTGGCATCTGAAGAGGACTTTTTCTAAGTTGTCTAAGGCTTCCTGGTAAGTGTTTCCATAAACTATGAAGTCATCCATGTAGACCTCCACAAAATCATGAATAAGATCGGAAAATATCCCTAATATTGCTCGTTGAAATGTGGCAAGAGCATTACACAATCCAAATGGTAAGACCCTATAAGCATAGGTGCCCCAAGGAGGTAGTAGTGTCCTGGTCCTCGGGTGTTATAAGAATCTGATTGTACCCATTATACCCATCTAAAAAGGAAAAATACTTCTTTCCAGACAAGGTATATAGAACTTGGTCAATGAAAGGGAGAGGAAAGTAATCTTTCAGAGTGGCTTTGTTGATTTCCCGGAAATCAACACAAATTCTCCATTTCCTGATCGCTTTATTTGGAACCACTACAAGCAGGGATACCCACTTACTATTGGAGATGGGATAAATAAATCTGACATTTAACAACTTTCAGATCTCCTCTTTGACTATATCTTTGAGTGTTGGGTTCATCCTTCTCTGAGGTTTCCTAACAAGTGTTACTTCCCCCTGGGTACATATGTGATGGATGCACGTATCAGGGTGTATATCCTTCATGTCAGTGTATTCCCAAGAAAATGCTCATGATTTTTCTCTAAGGATACTTACTAACTGTTTATGTTGGTCTGCATCTATCCCGGAGTTTATATGTAAAAATTTCCCTGGACTAATCTCGTAGGGAATAGTATAAGACATGGAAGACTCATCTATCTCGAAGATAAAATATGACGAAGACAAAATGGATGGGTCCAATTTTTCCCCAAACATGTACTCAAATTGGGGAAAAGACTATGGAAAATCCACACATGTGATAGCAGAAATAAACTGGTTTAGAACATTTTTTGTTGTGTTCTCCTTAAGTGCCCATGCATGGTCACTTGGCAATACAGGTTCTTCCCAGTCCTTGTTCTCATATGGACATTCAAGCCACCATAGATTCTCCATAATAGGTTGATCTAGAGGGTAAATGGTGAGCTTCTGGATAGAAATACCATTTGAGATGGTCATGTCTCCCTCTCTACAGCCAATAAATGCATTGGTTGTGGCTAACCAAGGTCTTCCCAAAATGACGGGATGGCCTTTGGTAGGGTCCTTTGAGTGAATGACAAGAAAATATACTGGGTATTCCCATGAGGCTAAAGTAACCATGATATCATCTAAAATTCCTTCAGGTATAACCCTAGTCTTATCTGCTAATTCCAAAATGGTTGGGGTGGGTCAAAGAAGAGGTTGTAACTATAATTGTTCCAAGGTAGTAGCGGTCATAACATTGATGCATGCCCCTAGGTCTATGAGAGTGTTTCCAATGGATACCTCATTAATATTTATGGTCACTACGAGGTTTCCTTGGTTCCCATATTTTTCTAGCTTTGGTTGCTCTGATATGTATTCAGAAAGATCTCCTATCAAGTGTACTATAGGAGGGTCCTTTTGCTTCCTACTTGGCTTCTTAATACACAATTCTTTGACTACTTTACTATAGATTGGAATGTTTTTAATGGCTTGAAGCAGGGGAATCTTGACACAAATATTCTTCAATTCATTCAAGATGTAAAATTCCGGTCGGACGGTAGGTTTCTCGGTTACCAATCAGTCTGGATAAGGAGGGACCTTCGTAATTTGTGAAGGTTCATTTTGGGGAAGCTTGGGTTCTTGGTTCTTCGGGATAATAACATCTTCCCACCGAGTGTCATTCGTGGGTTGTTTAGTGGTTTCTTCTTCTTCTTGTTCCTTGATTACTACTGAAGGTCTCTGCCTATCCATAACTTTTCCCGATCTTATCTGAATTTCCTGTAATGGAACAGGAGTAATAACATATGTTGGGAAGGCTTGCATCTCAACATTGTGAAGAGGTTGAGGGGAATTATTATTGGGATTCGACATTGGTTCTATCGGTAATAGTGTTGGTCTCGGGGATCTTGCATTTTAATATTGTAGTGGTTGTTGTTGTGGAATAGGAGGTAACGGTGGTGGAACAAAACTTGGCAGAAGTTGTGAAATGTTTAGTGGAAACTGAGGATAAGAATGGTTGGACATAGAGACAGGTGGAGCTTGAGGGTTTTCTTGGTTATTCCCTCCTCTCCATCCTTGAGGCCAAGGAAGTTGGTACTGAGTAGACCAATTTTTCCAACTTGGTGAGTTCCACTATTTTTGTTTTTGATAATAAGGTGTAACTTGAGATTGTAGATCTGGGTATGTGGGTTGGTTCCTAGGCTTTCATGGGCTTCTAGGTGCATAAGAAGACTCCCCCGGATCTCCACTCCTATAGATGGATAATAAACTGGGAAATGATGGACATTTCTTAGTTGAGTGGTCTTCTGTGTAGAAGCCACAAACTGAAATGTTATCTAATGGGCATTCCCTTGAGGAATGCTTCCTCCTGCATCTTGGGCAATATATGCTCATTCTTCATTTTCCTCCTCCTGTTTCGTTTTTATTTTTAGGGTGTCCAACTGGGAGCCTATTGTGCTTAAGATATTTGTCTTGAAGTTTTCTAAAAGGTTCCATATCTCTGCTCTTGTGATATCACCTGAAATAATTGGTTTTAAGTTTCTATTATAAGGGTCATGAACCTTCTTCCCTGTTTTGGCTCTACTCCTTGAGTAATTTTTACACATTTCACATATTTCAGAAAATAGATTATAGGAGATGTCACCTGATGCCATCAGGTTAAGCATCTCTAGATATTCTTCTAAAATTCCCTTAAGAAAAAGAGACCTAACTGCATCCTCTGGGAGGTCATGGTATTTTGACTTCTGGAAGATATAACCAATTCTTTCCATATAATATTCAAGGGTCTCGTCTTCTAACTGTTAGATTTTAAAGATGTCATTACAAGACTCTTTGGTCTTGTAGTAGTCTTGGTAATTCTTAAGAAAGATTTTCTTTCATGGGATCCCAAGACCTAATGATGGATTCTCCCAACCCCATGAACCATCTTAGTGCAGATTCTTTGAGGGTGGCAGGAAAGAGTTTTAGTTTATGGGCATCTTGTACGTAGTTGTAGCTCCTACATAAGATGTCAAATTCAAATAGGAAGGTATCTAGATATTCACTGTTTTACCATAAAATGTAGGCGGTGTTGAGAGATGAATATTCTTCATGTTGACATTTGGAGTGGTGTCCAAAATTGGAAACCCGAAGGTAGTTTCGGTTTGGTTTCTAGTTTCTTCTTCCTCTCTATGTCTTACATTGTTATGATCCTCCTGATTATCCATGTTGGTTTGGTTTCCAAAAAGAGAGTACCTGGGTGGTTTTATCTTTGAAGAGAATAAGGTTTCCCTTTGATGGAAAGGTCTTCCTACTGATTGGATGTATGGGACTCTACTCGAGCTGGTTCAGACTATTGGTGCCAAAGTTTCTATGTCAGATTGAGATATAATTACATTAGCTGAACTACCAAACAAAATATTCACCTAGTCAGGGTCTATGATGTCCTCAAAATCAGGATCTCCTGGTGGTGGTGTAAAATCAGATGTTGTATTGTTTGGTTCTGTGGAAGACTCGAGTGGTCTTGCCTCCTGGCCCAATATGATTGATGCTTCAATTTCTTATTCTATAGTGCTCCCTCTGTTAGTTTCTTCAGAGACTATTTTAGCTCTTTGAGTTGAGATAGCTCTTTTTTTTCGGTATCAGTCAATGGATTTTATAAGTGGAATGTCCCTTCCCCCAAAAAGATCGAAAGGAAACTTGGTTGAAAGGTCTGAATTAATGCATCTACCTTTTGGATCTCCAGGTCTATTCATGAAAGAAAACAAAAACGAAAAAAAAAAACTACCATTGGGTTTGGGGGAGCCTGAAATAGCAGATGTGCAGGTTCTTACCTCTCGTCTTAAAGTCCCCCCACCACCAATCTAATGCTAATGTCTGGGAATGATCTATTTCCTAACTACTTCCTACCTTGAGACAACTCCCCGACAACGGCACCAAAAATGATCGGTGTTATATATGCACTAAAAACACACTAAAAATCCTCAATTAAATTGTCAACCTGGGGTAAGTAAACTTAGATTTGTAGCAAAATATATGCCAAGGTAGAAGGGATGGTAGTAGTATAGTCTAAATAAGGAAGTGGCTATCTAAAGGCTAATCTATCCAAGCAAAGCTATCTAATGAGAAAACCCTACTAAGAAACTTTAAACTATGTAACCTAAGTACTTTTGAACCAAGGATCAATGGATAGTTCTAGGAAAACAAATGAAAACCCTACTTGAAGCAAACTAGTTCAATTATAACAATAAGCAAAAGCAATTATTTAAGCATAACAATAAACAAATATCAAAAGAAAACTACTTTCACTAGTCTATTTGAATTCAATAAACAACTATCCCGTGAAAGAAAGTAAATAAACAAGCAACTATACTATCAAAGCAGGAATAGACAAGTAAGTAATTAACCTATTAAAGCAAGTGAACATCTAACTAACCTAGGATAACTTCTACAGCAAGTAAACTAATTAAGACTACTCAATAAGCAACTAACTAAGAGACAAGTGAAGTATATTCTTAATACAACTATTTCTAATTTACAAAAGGAAATCTACTTAATTGAAAGAAAGAAGAATTAACAACTAATTTTTTATCTATGATGAGAAAACTAATCTTTAATCTATCAAAGCAAAAGACTATCTATCCTACAAAAGCAAGAAAGCTATTTTCTGATCTATGAAAGGAAAAAACTATCTTTTAACCTATGAAAGCTCAAATATAGTGTTGATGATTGTGTGAATGTCTCTGGTGTCTTATAATATCTCAATGGCACTTGACAATGAAATATAATTCAAGAGGTATAAACTCAATATTGATTTCATTGGAAAAGTGGAAAGTGTGAATTAAACAATCCAGTGAGAATTTAGCCATCACGGAAACAACGTCAATACCCTGCATATTCATGTGATTATTACTCATGCATTAACCATCAACAACATAACGAGATTATAATTGTACTCTATGCTATGTAAGAAAAACTAATAACTACATCCAATCATTAACTAAAAACTGGAATTGCAACCTAAATCTGGGAAAGAAATTGCATAAAGTAAAAATAAGCTAGACCTATTTCAACAATTCAAATTGCAAAAAGGAAAATGCTTATAAACAGAAATTAAACATGATTCTAGCATATAGAAAGTAAACTAATGAATAAATTAATCAACAAATAGTTAAGAAAAATCTAAATGATAATTGAATAGGCAATCTACAAATAAAAAATAGAACTAATACTATCCATCCAGCAAAGGCTTGTGAAAGAAAACATAAATTAAAATTTTGTTCTACTATGTTTCAAACTCTATTTTAAACTTGATTTTAAAAGCATAAATAAAATACAATCTAATATTTAATTGTGCGCAGGGTTAGTGTATAAGTTTGCAAACTTGTTCCTACTAACTACAAAGTTACTTCATATTAACAAAATCCTTCATACTAACCTACAAAAGAGAACTCACACAGTTAAACTATAACAGCGAATTATATGACAAAGAAACAAAATAGCAATTTCATATATAGGAAATAAAATAAAAGACATCTAAGCTATGAAATTCATAAATAACACATAGAACAGTTACCATACTATTGGTGGGCCCCCCAGCAAGTCGTGGTCACTTCTCAAAGGCACACCACGAGCTAAGCAAGTCGATTTCACCATTAAAACTCAAAAACCCAGTTTTATATAATTCTGGCAATGGAAAATGGAAAAAACAGAGGAAAACTATATCTGTCTCTAACACACTACTTCTTCAACTGCTTCTTAACTATTGTATGACCACCACAATGGTATTTATAAGCTTTACAGACCAAGAGGTCGACCATTGGAGGGTCGAACCTCTTCTATAAACAGTAAATTACATTAATGGTGCCCTAACTGCCGAAATGGAGTGAGCAAGTAATTGCCCTGCTCAACAACCCAAACTAAGTTGTCAAGAGTTTAGTAGCTAGTGGGGGAAAGAATGAGAAAAACCCATGTTCCTAATTCTCCCATCACTGGTCGCCAATACAATAATCGCCAAACCTCCCATCGTTTTTTTGCAGGACAGAGTGACGGACGGAGTGTTGGACCAACTACCGAATTGAGTACCAGATGGAGTGTCAAAAGAAGAAACATGATGCAATTTTGCACTGTAACACCAAAAAATGTGAATTAGATCTCTAAAAACACAAAATCATACTCAATCATACTCAATATCATTATAAAACACGAATTATGCATACCTGGTGTGGATCATAGCGTTTTGGCACAAAATCCCTTCAAAAACTTCTCCAAAACATGAAAACGCATATATACATTCGGAAAAAGTATCTAATAAATGTCATAAAATTGATCATATCTCGAGCCCAACACACCCCAACATCGACCAATATATGGTGGACCCCCTTATTACTCTCCTCCCCCTTACCACTAGCCATACACTATTTTACCCCCTCCACCCACAAGTGGAGCCGCATCGACACCCATGATGCCTACGGCTATACAACCAAGTTCTAGTAGCCCCTCCACCTTATCTTACACCCTGAGCACTAGTGAAAGAACTGGGCCTTCCTATGTACCATACAAATCATTGCCACAAAATAATCCGTACTTTCCATTTCCTGGTCCTCCCCAACCCATGACTCCAGCACAAGGATAGCCACACGTTGGGGTTAACTTTGTTCAGCCCTCTCCCATTTAGCATTTTCAAAATTTTGAACAACAAAATACGGAAAATCCTACCCATCAATCAAATAATTCCAAAAAGAAAGGAAAAAATCGAAACATTAATAATCAAGGACTAGGGGGAAATAACCCCCAACAAAACCAACCTGCTGGGGGAACCTACAATCAAGGGAACGAGAACCCCCAAAGGGGAAATCACAACAAACGCCAAGGAAAGAATAACATTAACCTCCAGACAAACTTCCCTTGCACCCTTTGTAGTGAGTATACTCACCAGTTCCCCCAAATTTTCGACTTTGAATGGATGAAAGAATCTATGAATGAACCACGTCCCCCAGCACCTCCTACCCCTTAGCAGGCCCCACAACAATAAGTGCAAAAACCACCCCCAGCGGTGTTACAGAACCCTATTCCACACCAAGGGGTGATGAATACCCAGCAGGAAATGCACCCTGACCCACCATAGATGGGACAATATCAAAACCCTGGCACTCCTACAGATCACACTATCCTCCTCACTAGTGAAGAAGAAATTATTCTACAAACGTGCAGTCATCAATACAGTGCACCCCCTGAATCTACTCCCATGACTTTGGAAGTAGTTCCAGTTACAACGTGACCACCTCTAATGATTTCACGCTCTAACACTGAAACCCCCCTTCGGATTCCTCGCATCCCATTATGACAGAATGTCAACAACCCTCAGGCTAGGGTAGCACACAATTACAGTTTGGTTGATGACTTGGCGCAATCCCATGCCGCCATGTTAGTCATGGAAGTCCTTCAAACTTGTCCCACTCAACGGAAGTCATTACTCTCTACCCTGGGGCCATTCAACCCTGCTGATACTAGACTCATCACATTTGATCTAGATTTTGGGGAACCACGTCTCCCCGCTTTGGTAACTTTCCAGATACCAGTCAAAATTCGGAACATCATAGTTCATCAATGCATCATCAATGAAGGTGCATCCACATGCATCATGTCCAAAAATGTATGGCAGAAACACGGCTCTCCCAATCTAATACCATCTGCCATCACTTTGAGAGATTATAATGGACGACCATCCTCTCTTGAAGGGCTCTTTCAAAATGTCCCCGTTGAACTCGGGGGAAAAACCATCCTTATCAACATTGAAGTTATTGATGCCCCACTCGATTACAATATCTTGTTCAGACATAGCTACATGTACGCTATGAAGGCAGTCACCTCTTCTATGTTTCGCATGATGATTTTCCCCCACAACGGAAAGATCATCACCATCGATCAAGTTTCACATTACGAGCCTAACCCTTCCTCCAACATTGATAACATCTTACCTTTTCTCCACACTAATCTCGATGCCTACCCACTCATCGAGATGGGCCCTGGAATTTTCAAAGACCCATCCTTGCTAGGGACATACCATGGAGCACCCCCACTCATACATCCCTCAGCTCAAGTATGCATCATCTCTTCCAACGGAACTAACACTGGAGATACCATTCCTCCCACCGAGGCTTCTTCACTTCCTAATGTCCCACTAGTCACAGAACTCCTACCTCAGGAATCCCCTGAGAACTCTCCAACACCACTTGTTCTCAATGTCCCTCTCCCCCAGGGTCACATCTCGGTTTGGGAGATAGTCCCCCAAGACATTACTCAAATCCCCTTCTTCTACCCCCCATCAGGCGTACAACATTTCCAGGTAGTCGCAATGCTTACTCTACCTAACATTGTGCTTGCCATCCCGGTTTGGTATCAGCACCCACCTAATATTCTTCCTCAACCATCCATCCCTCCCCAAACAAAGGGAATCCCAATGCAGATCCTAGTCCTCACTCCCACCGCACCACCCCCACCCCCACTTGTTGGTGCCACCGCTACAGTTAGGGGCTGAAGGAAGAAGAAAGATCCCACCACTCCACTTCCCCCCAGATTTCAACTTCCTTGCACACTATGAAAGAAAGAAGGACACCCCACCAATCGATGTCCCTCTCTCCCCAAGGTACGCAATTTAATCTGACTTCCTCAAGAAACCACACTGCTCGTTGCTACACCCAACGCACCTAGTACTACCACCACATCTCCGACTACAAGTAACACAGGGTCGTGAATGAAATTCACCTGTGCCATATGTTTAGAGTATGGCCATTACACCCACAATTGCCCTGCGCTACCTCAATTTCGACAAACACTAACGACAGTATGCCAAAGATTTCAACAAGATTCCCCCCATCCGCATCATCAAGTGCTCATGTCACAGACATCCACTATGTCATGACCTCAGTCAACGAACAAATGAGATGCCATTTCTCTCTATGTGAATCATTGGATCATTTCACATACCATTGTCCTAAGATCCTTGAATAGAGGCATCACCAAATGGCCCTTATTCAAAATCCTAC
>ML800961.1:30004-52328 GCA_009831015.1 Picea engelmannii | reverse complement strand
CCCGATGGTGTTCATATTATCTCTCCTAAGCCTGAGGCACTCCCCACTCCTCCATGGTTCATGGATAGCCTATATGAGGATTTTCCCCCAAATCCCCCCAATTCTCTAGTACATTTCCCCATGGAAATCTTATGCCCGACTATAATTTTTAACCCACCGTATCTCGATATTTGGTTTATTTCGAGCACACCATCACAATCTCCTTGCGCCTCCCCTACATCTTCACCACCAAAATATAATCATACGGTGATAGTCACCAATGTTACTCCCCGGGATCCCCTATATTCTCTCCAGTTCCACTGCGAGGAAGACATCCTCGAGGAATTAACTACCCCCGATTGCCCATGGAATGCACTCCATCACAGAGCGCTCTTTCTCTCGCAGGAATCCTTTGAGCCCCCTAGCCAAGACTCTGTATATGCAATCGAAAATAAATATTTTATCCCATCAGGGCATATAGACTCATTCAACAACCCTATGCTTGCCCCCGACACTTTTCAAGAAGGAAACATGGCCAACATTTCCCCCAATGTCAAAATCGATATTTCCTTCAAACCTCGCATCCTAGAGGAAATCACCATTGGAACTGCATGCTCTCCTGAAGAACTTATATCTTACAAAGCTCTCTTCCAGGAATACCGGGACATTTTTGCCTGGTCATACACAGAGATGCTTGGCCTTGAGCCTTCTATTATCAAACATCATATAGATACATGGCCTGATATCACACCTATATGACAAAATCAATGCCCACTACACCCATCCAAAGCAAAGGCCATCAAAGTCGAAATCGAAAAATTACGCATTGTCGGGTTCATATACCCCATCGCATATACGTCATGGGTCTCCAACCCCATCCCTGTCAACAAAAAATAGGGCATTATTCGTGTCTACATTGAATTTCATGATCTCAATCATGCTTGTCCCAAAGACAACTTCCCAATGCCCTTCATTGACCAAATTATCAATGATGGATGGTTTCTCTGGCTACAATCAAATTCAGATTCATCCCGCAGACCAGTACAAAACCACATTCACTACCCCATGGGGTACTTTTTCATATAGTGTCATGCCTTTTGGCCTCATGAATGTCGGTGCGACATTCCAACAGACCATGACATACATTTTTCATGATCTAGCTCGCATCATCCTCGCCTACTTAGACAATCTCACTGCTCGATCTAAGAAACACACTCAACATCTACATGACTTATGCATTATCTTTTACAAGTTTCGTCAAAACAATATCCACTTGAACCTCCTCAAGTGCGTATTTTGCATCACCGCTGGCCACCTCCTTGGGTTCATCGTTTCCCAACGCGGCATCATTGTCGACTGCCTCAAGGACCAAACCAGCACCAAAATTCTACCACCTTGGAATTTATGCCAACTCCAAAGCCTACAAGGAAAATCTAACTTTCTATGCCGCTTTGTCCTTGATTACGCCACTCGCGCACACGGTTTCCTTCACCTATTGCGTCACAATATCCCATTCCAATGGGATGAACATGCCCAAACCTCTTTTGATGATTTAAAAGAGGTTCTCTCCAATGCCCCTTTGATTATTCCACCCGACTATAATCGCAACTATATCCTCTACTTATCATCCTTAGCCATCTCAGTGACAGGAGTTCTCGTCCAATTAGGGGATGATGGTCGTGAGTATGTAATTTACTATATTAGTAAAAATATTTCAGGACCACCCCTGAAGTACAATCATGAAGAGAAACTCACCCTTGAAGTTGTCCTCATAGTCCAGAAACTGTGCCATTACATCCTGCTTCTCACTACCAAAGTCGTGGCAAATTCCAACCCCATGCAATACTTGCTCAGTTGCCGAAAAATTAATGGAAAATTTGCCCGATGAATCGTCATCCTTCAAGAATACAACCTCAAATTTTCAACACCCAAGAGAAAGAAATCCCTCATCCTCACCAAACTCATTACAGAATTTCACTCAGATACTACCAGTTCACCCATAAATACAGACTTCCCCAATGAACACCTCTTTTACATCCCCTCGGATGATCCCTGGTATGACGATCTCCTCGTCTACCTCTGAACACAGAATTTTGGACCTCACCTCTCTAGGGATGATCGTCGATGTATTCACCATCAAGCCCCTCAATATCTCCTTATCAGTGACATCTTATATCGATGAGGGGTCGACACCATACTCCATCGATGTTTGACCATCGATGAAGCTGACAGAGTTCTGAATGATTGCCACAGCGGTGCTTGCGGTGGTCACCTCTCAGGGATGTCCACTGCCCAGAAAATCATTCGAGTGGGATACTTCTGGCCCACATTATTTCATGATTGTATCCACGTCGTGAAACGCTATGACAAATTCTAGCTTTATACCTACAAAGAATGAGTGCAACTTTCTCTTCTACACCCAATCATCATCGTCGGACCCTTTTTCAAATAGGGCATTGACTTCATGACTTGTAAACCTCCATCTAATAATGGACACAAGTACATTATCATTACATTTGATTACTTCACAAAGTGGGTTGAAGTCATTCCCACCTTCAACTACATCGTTGACACCGCAGCACATTTTTTCTTTAATCATGTCATCTCCTGCTTTGGAGTCCCACTACAGTTAGTCTTTGATCATAGGAAACACTTCGAGAATGAGATCTTCGTCGAACTATCCTCCTAGTTAGTCTTCTCCCACGAGTTTGCCTCCCCATACTACCCTCAGTCCAACAGACAGATAGAAGTGGTCAACAACATCCTGAAAACCATGTTACAGTGCACAGTTAACAAACATAAGACCAATTGGCATCATATGTTGTTTTCTACATTATGGGCTTATCACATAGCAGTTAAAAATGCCACAGGATTTACCCCATTTCATCTTGTCCATGGGGTCAAAGCCACGCTCCCCATCGAGTGCAAAATTCCCACCTTATGCACCGCCTTCAATATTTTACCTAACATTGCTCCAATGGAGCAGTTCTTGCTGAAATTAGAGTCACTGGATGAATATCTTCGATCTTCATTACAGAACAATGAGGTAGAAAAAAAGTTTTCAAAGTCCAACTTTGACCGTCATATCAACCTTCGCTCATTTAACGAAGGAGACCTCATCCTTGCCTACAATATTTCCCACGATACTCTCAGCCATGGAAAATTCAAGTCATTATGGCATGGACCCTACATTGTTCAACACTACCTCACTAAAGGTGCCTACATCCTGGTCTCTCCCGAAGGCCACCCTCTCAAAGAACCCGTCAATGGGTTGTACTTAAAGAAATTTTATGCCTAAGCATAGTCATTCTACACTAGGATTTTTTTTTTTTTGTACACGTTTTGTAGCATTTTTAAACTTCTTGTTCCCTCCATGCCTTATGTATGATATACCATTCATGTTATTGAAATATTCTTCCTCCATCAGCCTACCACATCGGTTACCTTGACGGAGTTACCCGGTGGACACAGAATCTCGCTTCGGCCGCTTCGGCCCTATATACCCCCTCACATGAACTTCTCCACTCTAGCGGCATATGTTTGGGCTCAGAAACCAACAACCAAGTAGAATACATAGCCATCATTGGCCTCCTCACCAAGGCTATTCATCGTCACATTCGCCACCTTAGCATCTTACTAGATTCCCAGCTCTTCGTCTTACAGCTCAACAATGTGTACCATGTCTGTGATCCATGCCTCTTCCGCAAATACCTGCAAGTTAGACTTTTATCTCGGAATTTTGATTCAATCACATTTACACATATTCCAAAACAATCAAATCAAATAGCAAATAATATGGCTAACCTAGTGTTAGATTGGCATTCATCACATCAAGGTACCATTACACATACATAAACCATCGAAAGTCTGTCACAGCATATAGATTAGACATCATAAAAAACATCACAAAACATCATCACATGTGAAAATAAAAAAGATACAAAAATGTATGTCCATATATATATCGATCAATGTGCCATCAAATGTTTACAAAAAATAGTACAACATGTACATCGCCCATAGGCAGGTGAACCCCCGCATCCCTATAGGTATAAAATAGGTGTCACACTACCATATATACAACATGGGCTCACATGCCTCTATAAATACAAAAAATAAATGCATCAAGCACTCATGGTGCTGCTAGAGCACCACCACCAAGTCCTCTGTCAGGAGGCGTGACCTCACCAGCTGGAGGTACACCCGGTCCAGGTGGAAGTTTCCCCATCATCATTGCTTCCACTACCATTTCTTGGTGGATCAGGGTCTGCAACTCTACCTATTCTCCCACACACTTCTCCAAGACTCCCTCATCCTGGATCTGATTCCACATTCCCTCAGGAACTCCCTATAGTACCACCTCCAACCAACGACCGAATTCCTCAAGCACCCCGTCGGCCTCTCCCTGAGGCGCATTCAACGACCTTGTACCAGGGTCGTCGAATCTGCACCTCCAGCCAGCTCTCGCATCATCAGTTGGCCTAGCACCAGCCTCGTCTCTATGATGCCTCTCTCCCACTCGCTACTCACCCCATGGCGGTCTCACTGGCCCCTCACGAGACAATGCTCTAATCAGCTCCATCTCTTGGCCTTGTGGACCCACATATGCACATACAATAAACAAATGATAGCATCAGCATCCATACATACATAAAACATATGCTACATTATCCAAAGCATCAAATACATCAACATACCTCTATGGTCCCACACCTCTCCAAGAGGTAAGACCATGTCAATATCCCGACAATAGTCCATCCCTCCATACAGGTATTGCAGGATGATCTGTGGCATCTGACGCCACACACGTGCTAGCTCAGTTGTAAAGTAATGGCCACCCTCCCCACCCCCATGATGAACCAAGATCGTTTCCCATCACATCAATCGTGACTCTCATGCACTGGGCATATCCAACAAAACCCTTGGGCACAACATAGGCACCCTCTATAAGAACCTGGCCACCAAGATCGACCCAAAGGAGAAATCCCCTGAGTCAGCAGCCTGACACCTGTTGAGTTTCCCCACCATCCTGGAATGTAGCATCAAGCCCCAGGAAAAATTCACTCCACCTAGTGCCCTCTACATAATCCTCAGTTGACCACCACTGATCTGCTGAGTAGCTAAAGACCCATAGACCCTCACAATCATCATTGCAATGGAACGATGCCCAAGGGTGTCCATCACCCCAATCCTCACCACCAAGCCTGACATAAATTCATCCTCGGTACAATATGTTCATTCCAGGTCAGCCAAATGACCATCCCTGGCAACATGGGATCAGCAGGTAGGGTGCTTCCTCGAAAAGGGAGCCCAATCAAGAAATACACATCCTCTGTCGCAGATAATGTGAGTTGCTCCGCCCATACAATGAAACACTGCAGATCAGGGTTCCACATAGATATCAGAAACTGCAGCAGGTACTCCTATGCCTGCAACAATGAGAAGTCAAAGAACTTTAGCAACCCAAAGAATGTCAAAGGTCCCTTCACACCTCTCTCCTCATCTCTCACTGCCTCTCTAAGGCACACCCAGTCTCTCTCCCTCCAGTGGATCAACATCCTCAATTGGTCACCTGCATCCACATACATAGTACTTGATCAGACATCACAACCCATAAAAGCACCCAAATCTCAAAAAAGACAAGTTTTTACACTCCCCATCTTTGCCTCATGTGCACAGTTGTTTTCCCCACACACACGCACATGTGTGTGCCTGTTCTTCACACAGTTGTGCATCAATGTGTGACTGTCGAAGACACAGGGATGCATTCATGTGCCCCTGTCACAGACACAGACACACCTTCATGTGTGCATGTTTGCTACACAGTTTCGCACACATGTAACTGTCAGAGAAACAACCATGCACGAGTGCACATCTGTGCTTCGAACAGGTGCACATCCAATGTGTACCTATTTTCCCCATTCAAGCACCCCCATGCATGGTTTTCCCAATTACAGTTGTGCACCCAAGCGTGGGAATACTTCGATCGTCTGCGCACTGAGGGGCCCACCCTCACAAAATCCCTCCATATGGCCCTACCCAAAATAGAAATCCTAATTACTATGTAGGAGGATACGACCACTAACCTAACACTCACTAATCCTGGATCAACTGGATTGATCTCCCGAAATCTCCAAATCTCCTCTCAAACCTCTCGTAATCTCACCATGATAGCAGGTACAAATGAGGTGGCATTTTGGGCCCTACTACTATATAAAGTTGCTTTTTCCAAACTTCTGAACTCAATTACAGGAGCTCAAAGCATCCATTTTCTGCTACGTCTTCAGCCACAGGATTAGGATCCTGCCACCTACACAATCACATTCCCTAGGTCACCATCCATCCTCGGCCCCCGTGGAGTCTTTTTCTCACATCACACCCAAGTACGTATGCTCATGTTCAAAATTATCGAATAAATGTTATATGTTCTTTATCTACAAATATTGTTCACGTCGGGTATTTAGTTTTCATGTATGCAGGTACTTGATCATCGCTTATCAACACAGCCCCTTCAGGTATATGCTCGACACTAGCATGTAATCATTCCCCTTAAATATCAATTACATCTCCCAGTCACACCCTCCGACATTTTCCTGTAGGATCCTCACACCCGTCTTTGCAGTACTATCACCTCCACTGCATTTCAAGTACTATCACCCGGTAGCATTCTCCCCCACATGAATTGTCCCACTCATAGTCCCCCTTGGCACTTTGACACTCATGCTTATTTCACCCCCTAGGGATGGGAGTCCCGATATTCTTACGCATTTTCGAGAATCAGCCACATACTTCTTCTCCTCATTATGATATCCTTCCCAATGGACTCCCAAGATCTCTCATCATGGTTTCACTTTGACTACACCTCTACAGTATCATTAACCTGCCATTTCATCCACAATCAGTTTTCCCGTCTGCAAATTTCCCTCCATTCATTTACCTCATACAGAAACCCACCCATGGGGCCCCCACCCTCCACCAGTTTTTTCACGCAACTTGCGCCATCACAAGCCAAGCCTTCTTACCCTGGGGCACCTATTTCTGTATCTGCATGTTTATCCCAATCGATTCTTTATTCATTTGGTAATTGTAAAAAATCTTTGTTTCCATCATTTACTTATCTTTTTGTTGTCACCCTTGACAACCTTATTTTTTCTAGCAAAGAAACCCATGTCTCCCTTGGTTGGGGCATTCATTACCGTATACTCTTGTTGACATTGTCCATAAACCCTGAGTAACCCACATTCCATGTACCTATGATCTCTAAGTTTGTCCACTTTGTCACACCTCTGGCACAATTTAACCCACGTCTAGTCGTCCCCCTAATGCTAGTTTCAGTTTCAGAGTTGCAACCACTCATACTTCACATATATCCCCAACCAAGGGTAGTATTGAGTCTTACCATGTCTTTATTTCATCCATGCACCTCATTAGTTCATGATCTCATCCAGTGGATTTCATGAAGCCCTTTGCTTCTTGGCATCATGTCTCCCTTTCCATCGACATCAACACAGTTTCCAAGAGGGCGACAATATCTTGACTCTCATTCCCTTTACAATGAGGAGTCTCGGATGGCATAGAGAAAAACACCATTTTTATTTGATGTCGTTGACCCCCATAACATTTGACTTCAACCCTATCTCATGTTACAGTGGATCTTACTTTGCGACTATTGCAGTTATTTTTATATTTTCCGAAGATCTCTGAAATTTGTTGGGCTATAATTGCTCGTGAATTATCAAACTACCCCAGAGGGCACTTCTTTTCTCTATGTCAACATACTACTTCAGTTACTATCTTCCACATTTTGAGTTACATGACACGAGCATGGGGCATGCCTGCCTCATTTGTACACAGTTTTATTTTTCCACACCTAGCGAAAGGTTTGGGTCCCACAAGTTCCGCTCTCCCTCCAATGGGTCGCTCTTGCAATCCCTCTCAACACTCTTCTTTACAATGGTACTCTCAGTATAACAAACATTGGTGTATTTCAACTATATGTATGCTCCTAACCTCACACATCAAGGGGCATATGTTATCACTGAAATTTCATCCACAAATGGTTATAGGAATCTGGCATCTCCAAACACCTATTAGTTCATTCATGGCCCAAAAATGCATTTCCAAAGGGAACAAACTATACAACTGGTTATAAAACTAGCATGTGCTCGGAATATAAAGGAAGCGTGCACACATGCACCAGTCAAAAATGCAGGGAAAGTGCACATGCACCCGATGTGCGATTGTGGACGCAAAAAGTCAAGCACACCTCAGAAGGGAGCATTAATGATTCTAGTTGGCCTCCCACACACTTTTGGTTCATCTCCCAAGATTATTTGACCCCCAAATCTGAGTTGAATCTGAGTGGGGGGTTGGTCAAAGACCTAAAGGTGCCCTAAAGGGCCCCTTGTTCACACTAAAGACCGGTTGGATAATGCCTCAAATATTTTCTATAAAAATATGCCATGGGTGCACTATATTTCCAAGAATCTATTTGTATTGTTATGCTGCCTCTATTCTCCTTCAAGGAACCTCTTTCCTCATTGGAGCATACAAGCACCATTTCATTGTGTTATTCACATCACCTCTTGAGTGAATGAGCTTTGGATTTCTTCACCATTTCCTTTTAGTTTTCTATTTGTAAGAAGAGCTCTCTCATTAGGGGTTCAAGAGCCCTCCATTGAAGGAAGAGGGGACACATAAGTCTCTCTTTATCTTTGGTGTTTTCCCACTAATACAATCTATCCATTGGTGGCATGAATATTGGTCAATTGTTTGGTTAATTTTGGTTCTAATTCCATTATGCACTTTAGTTTAGTTTCTTTAATTGTTGTTAGCTTAGTTGTTTGTTTATTTCTTGTGATTTTTATTTCTAACTCTTGCACTAACTTTTGTCATGTACAGCTAACCCAACTGGACTTACAAGTGTCCCTCTTTTTCTCATTCAAGTGATGACAAGGATACAACAACAATATAATAGAGACACATATATACATGGTTCACCCAATCTGGGCTACGTACACCAGAGAAATTCTCAGGTCCTTCCTTTGTTATTATCCACCAAATGAAGGGATACAACCTACAAAAAACCCACTGTAATGTCCTCTTCTTTCTCTCACAGTCTCCTCTCTCAAAATACAATATTTTCAATGATACATATCTGCAATACATTTCCCTCATAAAAGAGGGTTGCCTTCTAGGGAAAAAAACCCTAACATAAATTCTACCATCAGATCTGCAACCTTATAATGAATGGTCCATATTTACTATGAAATTACAATATACATTTACAAGGCAATTTTTCCTTCAGGGGCTTCACCCTCGGACCCCACAGAGGGGGGTAACCCCCCCTGCACTTCCCCGCATGGAGGAGGGTACATTATTACAGAGTGTAAAGTCTTCATGTGGTATAAACACCTCTAAAAACAAAGACCTTTGAATCAAGAAGATAACCAATCTCCACAACCAACAAAAATGACTAGGAAAGCAAGAAAACCTAAAGTAAAGTGGTTATGCTCAGGGGTAGAATTTCTTCAAGTATAAGTAGTTGATTGGGTCCTTGATATTAGCACCTATATGGTGACCTAATATGTAGGTGCCCTTATTAAGGCAATGGCGAATGACATAGGGTCCCCGCCATAGGGATTCAAATTTTCCATGGTCGAGGGTATCATGGGGGATATCATAAGTGAGGGTGAGTTCACCTTCGATAAATGACCGAAGGTTAACTTGGCAGTCAAAGGTGGATTTGGTCTTCTTTTTTAAAAAATCATTGTTCTGTAAGGATGCCCATCGATCTTCGTCGAGACATTCGAGAGCTAACAATCGTTTCTCCAGGGGCAGTGTATTAGGAAAGAGTTTGATTGTCGTTCGTAATGTTGGGATTTCATGCTCGATAGGGAGGATGGAGTCTATGTCGTGGACCAAGTGGAAGGGTGTGAAACTAGTTGTTGTTTTGAAAATTGTTCGATATTCCCATAGATATGGAAAAAGCATATGGTGCCAATTAGTTTTATGTTTGTCGATGGTGCATTGGAGCATAGTTTTGAGCACTTTATTGACAGCCTCAACTTGTCCATTAGACTATGGCTAATAGGGTGAGGAAAACTCATGGGTGAATCCTAATTTGGTCGATAGTTCCACGAAGACTTCATTCTCAAAGTGCTTTCCATGGTCAAAGACTAGTTGTAGCGGGATTCCAAAGCAATAGATGACATGGTTGAAGGAAAAATGTGTCACGATGCCAGCTGTATTGTTGAAAGTGGGCATTACTTCATCCCATTTGGTGAAGTATTCAATGGTGAGTACTATGTAATTTTGTCCATTACTGGATGGAGGATTTCATGTCATGAAATCGATGCCCCATTTACACAAGGGGTCGGCCATGATTATGGGGTGTAAGAGGGAAGATGGTGCCCGAGCCTTTTGTGCATATATCTGACATTTTTGCACTATTTAACGACATGGATGCAGTCATCAAAAAATGTAGGATAAACGTAACCTGCCCAAATGATATTTTGGGAAATGGACATGCCAGATAAATGATCGCCTCATGTTCCACTGTGGAAATCATTCATAAGTGTCTTGGCCTCATTTAGGATGAGGCAGCATCAAAGAAGCATGTCAACACCTCTACGGTAAAGGACGTCTCCTATGAGGATGTATCGTGAGGCTTGGTGTCGAATGCAGTGGTGATCATCATGAGATAAGTGTGAACCAAACTTTTGAGTACGAAGATAGACCAAAAAATCTTTGTACCATGGGTCTTCAGAGCATATGAGGAATAAATTCTCGTCTGTGAAGTTTTCGTTGACAGGGGGGTCCATAGAGTCAGATGGAAAATCTACAAGGAGTTTGGTGAGAATGAGGGATTTCTTGCTCTTGGGGGTGGTAAAATCTAGGTCATATTCTTGAAGGATGATGATCCAACAAGAAAATTTGTCATTGATCTGGTGGTGACTCAGTAGGTAATGCATGGGGTTGGAATCAACAACAACTTTGGTGGTACGAAGCAAGATATAATGGCACAATTTTTGAACAACAAGAAAAATTGCAAGGTCTAACTTATAGTTGTGATTGTATGTGAGGGGTGGGTCAGAGAGGTTTGTGTTGATGTAGTATATGATGTGTTCGCATTGTTCATCATTGACCTCAACGAGGATGCTGGCAACCGAGACGTCAGAGGTGGATAGATAAAGTATGTAATCCCTATCATAGTCTGGGGGAATCATCAAGTGGGATTTGTTGAGGTTCTCCTTTAGTGAATTGAAAGCAGCATGGGCATGTCGGTCCCAATGAAATGGGGTGTCATGGTGGAGAAAGCATAGGAATTCATGGGTGCAAATGGCGTAGTCAGGTACGAAACACCTTAAGAATTTTTCTTTTCCTTAGAATCTTTGCAATTGGCGTAAGTTCTTGGAAGGGGGGATCTCATTGATTGCATGAACTTTAAGTGGGTCTATGGTGATACATTGATAGGATACTGTGAATCCCAATAGGAAACATGCAGTGATGCAAAAGACACATTTAAGTGGGTTTAGTCATATGGTGTACCTTCGGCAGAGTTCAAAGATGATATGTAGGTCCTCTATGTGTTGGGAACGTTTCTTGGATCGAGTGGTGAGGTCTTCCAAATAGGAAAGGATGATGTGAGCGAGATCATGGAAGGAATTTGTCATTGCTTGTCGGAAAGTGGCCCCGATGTTTTTGAGTCCAAAGGGAATAACGTAATAGGAAAAGGTGCCCCATGGGATTATAAAGGTGATTTTGTATTGATCTTCCTGTCGAATATGGATCTGGTTGTACAAGGAGTCTATAATTGTTGGGAGTGGTACGTTGAGATTTGTGAGTATAGTTGGTAAAGGTTGGATGTCGTTATTGGTTCCTAAGGTAGATGGACCTATGGGAGGTGTTGAGGAGTTGTCACTAGACATCATGAACCAAATATCCATATAAGAAATAGATGTGTTGTGGTATGGAGGGGGGGGGATCTCATAAACCGGTGTTACAGGGGAGTTGGGGGGGTTTGGGGGGAAGTCCTCTCATTGTGGTGGAATGGCCAGAGGGGTTAGTGGATGGGAAGTGGTCATGTCTTTATTGTTTGGATGGTGATCGTTTATGATCATGTGCACCAAAAATGGTATACTTGGTGAAATGGGTGGGAGGGAGGCCCTCCAGTGTGTGCATCCCTCGATGATGAGTGGAAAATGGTATGTGTAATGGTCCATCTAATAGCATAGCATGCATGTGAATCTAATGTGCTCGTTCACTGACGTAGAGATATATAGTGTTCGATTAATGAGAGGGGGGTGAATCAGTAATAGAGAAATTTCATTATTTTCCACCATAAAATGCAAGTGTTATATCAATGTAGCATTATCATCCAATAGTTGAACAGTAAATAAAAAATGAATAAATGAGAAATCACACATACACAGTACACCAGTTTTTTACGTGGAAACAAAAAGCAGGAGAAAACCACAGAATCTTTTTTCTTATATCTCTTTAAGAATTACATTCATTGGAAGCACCAACTTCCTTTGTTTTCCATATACAACTGGAAGGAGGCTCCAACCCCCTAATTTCTCAAGATACAACCTGAGGGAAGCTCCAACTCCCCAATTCTCTGGCTACAACCAGAAGGAGGCTACAACCCCCTATTATCTTCGGCTACAACCACATTTCCTTGCCCCATACAACCACCCTGAAACATAAATTCCAAATGTAGACAACATTTCACTGTCACTGAATCGACCACTTCCACTGTCAACCTGTACCAATAACCTGTAACAACCTATACCAATCAACCTACACCAAAAAACATGTGCCAATAACCTGAACCAACATGTACCATGCATCAACCTATACCTCAACCTGTACCATCAACAAGTGCATCAACCATGCACCAAACCTCATTTATATGCCAACTCATCAACTACTTGTCTCAACCATGTACCTCAACCATATACCAAAGACATACACCAATATAACCATCAAAAGTTATCTAACAATTCATCACTCTATCCATAAACCAAATACCATAAACCCTTACATCAAACCATGTGCCATAACCTCACTTTTATGTAAACCAACAACTTCAGCAACACATCACAACCAAAAGACCAATACCCATATGCCAAATACCAACAACAAAATACCAACGGTATCCCTCAACAAATCTGATATATGCAGCAATACTAAACATCCAATACCATCTCAAGAGCTAAACCCTAGCTCATAAAACATACCTCAAACAAGATGTTCCATATCTCTCATAAATAGACCCCAACCATGTTGTTGCCACGATTTGTTTGCCGCACTTTTTCTACCGCACTTTTTTTGCTGCACTTTTCCTGCCGCACATTTTCTACCACACTTTTCTTGCCGCACTTTTTCCACCTCGATTTTTCTGCCACACTTTTTATGTTGCAGTTTTCCTACCGCACTTTTTCTGGCGCACTTTTCCTATCGCACTTTTCTCTATCAATAATACCTACCCAAATAACCTTCACAAAATAGATATTCAATAGGTTCAATTGTATTTCAATGAGAGAGCCTGACCTCATATTTATACTTTTATGTAGCTTCCTCAAGGGGTTACCTTCTAACCATCTTAACCCATTTTCCTTCTTTTAGGGTTAACCCACTTATAACCACTTGTTCACTTAACTTAACCACTTTCCATAATTATTAAGTTCTCCATTAAATTTATTATGTAAATAATTTATTTTGCATCATTTTTTACTTCTAGTACACTCATCACTTCACTTTATTATTTAAATAATTTCTTCTTTGCAAACACTTTGACTACTTTGACCTTTTGGGGCTTCTAGATGACTCATGAGGGTTCTCCAACTTCACATGGCCATAATTCTCTAACCGTGAGGAATTATGTGACATTCCACATACCACCAGAAGTGGAATGACATGTACTATCCATATAGAATAGTCTTACATGAAAATATATCAAAACTCATACCATTATCCATCAAACAAACTTGGATCCATTACCCAAACCTTTTTTCCACCAGAATTTGCTACCGTACTTTCTTCAAGGGTTGAAATCAATGAAAACCAACCCAATTAATCAACAATATGCCCCTTTGGCATTGATGGAAAAATATGATGCAATATTGAATCATGTCATGCAATACTGAAGTCATATCACTCATGCTCCCCATGTGTCCATCGCTCCCCTAGAACCATGCATCTATGCTCTGCATCTGATAAATCTCTCCCCCTTTGTCATCAATGGAAAAGGTATCTTTCCATCTGGGGTTGCTCCCCCTAATTGAACTTTCCTTGGGGATACTCCCCCTGACTGAAATCTTCCTGAAACTGATATCCTAACCTGAACTTTCCTCTTTATGGTGCTTCCTCGTGTAAATCTAAGACATATAAGATAAGCATTCAAAAGCATTCATTTTGGAGTAGAAATTACTACAATTCTCTGGCGAAGATACTCAAAGGCTTCCCATGGAAGCAGTTTTGTAAAGATGTCTGCCACTTGTTCTTGTGTGCCCACATATTCAAATCTGATGTTCTTCTCTACAACTTGTTCCTGTAGAAAGTGATACTTGATTGGAATGTTCTTTGTCTTGGAGTGCATCACAGGGTTCTTTGAGATAATTATGGTGCTTATATCATCACAATAGATTAGAATGGGATCATCATACTCAACTTGTATATGTTTCAGAGTTTGTTTCATCCATAGAACCTATGTACAACATCATGATGCTGCAATATACTCTGCTTCGGTTGTAGATTAAGATATCGATGATTGTTTCTTGCTTAGCCAAGATACTAAACACTTACCCAAGAAAAACTTTTCCCCATCGATGCTTCATTGGTCATCAATGCAACCTGCCCAATATGCATATGTGTAGGCAATAACTGATAGATCCTTTCCTTTTGGATACCATAATCCAAACTCTTTTGTTCCTTTGAGATATCTGAAAATCCTCTTCACTTCTAAGACATGTGATTCCTTTGGTGTTGCTTGAAATCATGACATGTGTCCAACTGCCTGCATTACATATGGTTTGGATGTTGTCACATATAGTAATCTACCAGTCATTGACCTATATTACTCTGGTCTGTAGACTTTGAATCGTCATCTTTGTTGAACTTGCAACTGGTTTGCATAGGAGTGGTAACTGGTTTGTAATCTTCCCTTCTGGACCTCTTTAGCCTTTCTCTGATATACTTAGTTTGAGAAATAAAAATTCCTTGGTTTTTCTGACATATCTTGATGTAGAGGTTGTTGTCTGCACTTCCTTTTTTGAACCCTACCTGCTGTAGATATTTATTCAGTCTAGAGTACCATGCTCTAGGATCCTTTTTTAGACCATACAAGGCCTTCTTCAATTTTCACACGTAATCTATGTTTTCTGACAATTGAAATCCTTCTAGTTATTCAATGTAGACTTCTTCTTCATCTTATGCTTCTTCTTCATAAAGTTGTTCCATTGATTCATTTTCTTCTTCCTTTAATTCGTTTCCACCTGTTTCATCAATTGTTACATTGATTCTTTCCACAACTTTTTTCAACCTTAGATTGTAACACTTGTATGTTTTCCTTGTACTTGAGTAACCAGCAAGTGCAACTTTGTCCACACGAGAGTCAAAATTTCTCATTCTGCCATCTTCTCTTTTGATGTAGCATTTGCTTCCAAATACTCTGAAGTGCTTCACATTTGTTGGTCTTCCTTTTCATAGCTCATAGGAAGTTTTGTCATTGTTGTTTATGAACATTACTCTATTTTGAATGTGAATTGTTTTATGCATTGCATGTGTCCAAAAAATATCTGTCAATTTTGAATCCATTAGCATTGTTCGAGCCATTTCTTGTGTAATTATCATCCATTATGATAATGTTCCTTTGTCTCTGAACCACTCTTTGAACAAATATATGAATCCATGCTCTTGTCCACTGTCATATATTTATCCAAACCTGCTAAGTGTTCTTATGAATCCATCTATGTCAATATTGTCCAAGACTCTATTGCACATTGTCCATAATGTTGACCCATTTATCATTGTACTATCATGAAGTATTCACTACTACAACTAATTGTACTTCTGCTAGTTGCTCGAAGGATGGTTCTTTGGTCTATCACAGCTATCACATAGAATCCCCCTATCTAATATTCATGTTACCTGGGAGTCTCTAAGAAGGATGGGTCAGAAAAATTTCTTCTTAGATGTGTATTCATCATCATCTTCATTGGTAGATTCATCATCTCTCTGAGCTCTAACTTCATTCTTTTTGTCTATGGATTCATCTTTCACTACAATGCCTGAAAGTACAATCTCTTGAACATGTTCTTTATTTACTTGTCCTTCTTTTCTTTCATTTGTTTTCCAAACCTTTGTGTATATGACATCTTTCTTTTTCTCTGTAGAATTTTCTTCATCTCATTTTATTGCCAATCTTGCGATCTCTGGGACCTGGTCTTTGTTCACATTTTCTTCATGTTTTCTTATCCATACTTTCTTACATCTGATATCAGTGTTATCTTTCATGGAAATATCGATCATGCTTCTACAATCACTAATTATGTTTCCATAGATATGACATTTGTAACATTCAATATTATGTGGGGCCACATAGGCATTTCTTGCTTGAACATTTCTTTTATAATCCCTGCAATCTGCAACCTTGTGTCCAAAGTTAGTACAATTAAAACAATAACCATAAAAGAAATTTGCATACCTGGGAGTGAATGATATTCTTTGTGGCATAGTCCTTCTGAATTTTTTCCTTGACTGATCATGATCATGATTCAAGCTTATTTGTGGCTTGAACATGGATGGTCTTCTTGAAGATGTATCTTCAACAGTTTTCTTAGATTTTGGTTTACCATGATTCCTTCCTTTGAGTACTTCTACATAACTCTTTCTATTTTCTTCATTCTTCTTTTCTAGCAACCTAGAGTGCTTCTCTTCAATCTCTATAACTAATGTGGATGTTTCTGTCTCTTCAATGTTCTTGTTGAGCTTGACGATTTTACTTCTCAATGTGAAAACTTCTTCTTCAAGCTTCTCAGCCTCTTTTTCTTTCTTCGTTATCTGATACTTCATGACTTCTTCTATTCTTTTCGCTTCTTCAAGATGAATTTTTAATGTAATTATTTCTTCTTCAAGTCCTTTCTCTTCTTTACCAAACTCTGCCTCAAGCTAGTTTAGATCGTTAGTTCTTTTCTTTTGATATTCAATATTTTCTTCTATCTTTCTGGCTTCTTCTAGCTGAGTTTTTAAGTTATAGATGGACCTATTGGGATTCTTCAAAAATGTGAACACTTTCCTTGTGTTTCATCAATTCTTTCTTGAGTGACTTGTTTTCTTCTCTTAGTTCATCTAAAGAACTAATCAATTCTACTTCATAATTGTCTTCCTTTTCAATTAGTTTTTCTTTCTCATTTCCTTCGTGACATTATATTTCAAGATGTCTGTGTTTTTCACAATTAAAGAAAAACAACATACCTCTGGTGATTATGTACTCTTCATCTTCTGAATCTGTTTGATATGGTGAACATAATTATTTTTTATTTGTATCTGAATATTCTTTGACATTTTATGAATCTGCGATGGGTGAAAAATATATGTCATGTAACTTATCCCAAAGTTCTTTGGCTGATGAACATTTACCAACCTTTTCTGTTACCGGATTAGGTAATCCTTTCGAGATGAAATCCATTGCTATTTTTTTATTCTTCTTCAATTCCTTCTTGGTTGCAGTCTTTGCCCTTTTTGAACTATCATATCCTATAACAATTGATAGTCAAATATTATGTCCCTGTGCCTGTAAAAATAATTTTGTCCTTCTTCTCCACATCTCATACTTAAAACTATTCTGACCATTAAACATTGGTACTCCATTCTTAGAATAATCCATGATCTCCTTCCAGTGGTTAAACTATTTCCTGAAGGAACTGGCTCTGATACCAATTGTTGGATTAATGAGAGGGGGGTGAATCAGTAATAGATAAATTTAATGCTTTTTCACCATAAAATTCAAGTGTTATATCAATGTAGCATTATCATCCAATAGTTTCACATTAAATAAACAATGAATAAATGAGAAATCACACACATACACAATACACCAGTGTTTTATGTGGAAACCTAAAGCGAGAAAAAACCACAGAATGTTTTTTCTTATATTTCTTTAAGAATTACATTCATTGGAAGCACCAACTTCCTTTGTTTTCCAGCTGCAACTGGAAGGAGGATCCAACCCCCTAGTTTCTCAGGCTACAACCTCAGGGAAGCTCCAACTCCCCAATTCTCTGGCTACAACTAGAAGGAGGCTACAACCCCCTATGTTCTCTGGCTACAACCACCTATCCTTGCCCCGTCTAACTGCCTTGAAATATAAATGCAAAATGTAGACAACCTGTCACTGTCACTGAATCAACCACTGCCACTGTCAACCTGTACCAATAACCTAAACAACCTATACCAATCAACTTGAACCAACATGTACCATTCATCAACCATGCATCAACCTGTACCTCAACCTGTACCATCAACAAGTGCATCAACCATGCACCAAACCTCATGTAAGTGCCAACTCATCAACTACTTGTCTCAACCATGTACCCAACATGTACCTCAACCATATACCAAATACATACACCAATATAACCATCAACAGTTATCTAACAATTCATCACTCTATCCATAAACCAAATACCACAAACCCTTACATCAAACCATGTGCCATAACCTCATTGTTATGTAGCCTCAAGCTAAACCAACAACTTTAGCAACACATCACAACCAAAAGACCAATACCCATATTCCAAATACTAACAACAAAATACCAATTGTATCCCTCAACAAATCTGATATATGCAGCAATACTAAACATCCAATACCATCTCAAGAGATAAACCCTAGATCACAAAACATACCTCAAACAAGATGTGCCATATCTCTCATGAATAGACCCCAACCATGTTGTTGCCGCAATTTTTCTGCCACATTTTTTCTGCCACAATTTGTCTGCCACACATTTTCTGTCACACTTTTTCTGCCATGATTTTTCTGCCCCATTTTTTCTGCCGCACTTTTTCTGCCACGATTTTTTTGTCGCACTTTTTCTTCCATGATTTTTCTGTTGCACTTTTTCTACCATGATTTTTCTGTCGCACTTTTTCTATCGCAGTTTTCCTGCCACACTTTCCCTGCCGCACTTTTCTCTATCAATAATACCTGCCCAAATAACGTTTCACAAAATAAATATTCAATGATATTCAAAAGGTTCAAGTGTGTTTAAATGAAAGAGCCTTTCCTCTTATTTATACTTTTATGTAGCTTCCTCAAGGGGTTACCTTCTAACCATCTTAACCCACTTTCTCTATTTTAGGGTTAACCCACTTATAACCACTTGTCCACTTAACTTAACTACTTTCCATAATTAGTAAGTTCTCCATTAACTTTATTATTTAAATAATTTATTTTGCATCCTCTTTGACTTATAGTACACTCATCACTTCAATTTATTATTTAAATAATTTCTTCTTTGTGAACACTTTGACTACTTTGACCTTGTGGGGCTTCTAGATGACTCATGAGGGTTCTCCAACTTCACATGGCCATAACTCTCTAACCATGAGGAGTTATGTGACGTTCCACATACCACCGGAAATGGCATGACATGTAATATCCATATAGAATAGTCTGACCTACAAATATATCAAAACTCATACCATTATACATCAAATTAACTTGGTTCCATTACTCAAACCTTTGTGCTACCAGAATTCACTACCGTACTTTCTTCAAGAGTTGACATCAATGAAAACCAACCTAATTAATCAACATATAGAATGTCAGTAATGGGTTGTACTAATGAGATGATTTGGGATGACTTAGGTAATGTGGTTTCACATACTGCAACTAAAGTGTCCCAAAACTGAGGGAGGTTTGGGCAGTGGTGCGTATAATGGTTGTATTGAGAAAAAATGGTGCAAGCATTTTGGTTCTCAAACTAGGAGGTTTGGAGGAGAAAGGTTCAAGTGAGGCTGGTAGTGCTATTGGCGTGGGTAGTAGCGATGGACTTATAGGTTTTGGAATGATATTATGTAACTTGGTTAAAGTGGGGCAGATATTGGTAGGGTGCCCAATGGTGTTGCACAAGGCATATGGAAGTGGTATGCAGGGTGGGGAAGGGAGGGTGGGTTCCTTATTTTTACGTATGCCTCTTTGATTGGTGGTGGTGCCCCTTGATCTTGTAGTGGGAATATTACTTCCAACTGTGGGATCGGTTGGGTGAGCTACTGAGTGCAGTAATGGGAATACAAATTGTGGTGGAAGGGATAAACCTGGTATTATAATTGGTGGTTCTAGATACCATACAGGGATGGAAATGACCATGTTAGGTAAAGTGAGGCTAGTAGCAACTTGGTATGTTTTTACTCCAGGAGAAGGGTAAAAGAAGGGAATTTGGGTGATGGCCTAGGGAAACGTCTTCCAAATAGGGATTTGACCCATGAGTGGTGAGTTCTATGATGTTCCTTCCTAAGGGTTCTATGTGGGGGGTTTGTCAAGAAGTGTGGAGGGGGTAGTGAATTATGGTGAGATCTCACTGGTTGGGAGGTTATGTACCTCAACCCCATCAGTCGTGACAGTGCACACAATGGTCATAGTAAGGGGAGGGGGGGAGCCTTGGTATGTACTAATCAAATATGGGTCCTAAAATAGCCTTGGTTTGACATCTATCATTGGGAATATGTTGGCACTAGAGTGGATCAGTGGAAGGATGTTATCAATGTGTCCTGATTGGTTGGGTTCATGGTGGTTCAATTGATCGATGGTGGCAATTTTCCCATTATGGGGGAAGAGCATGGTACGAAATACCAAGGAAGCTACAACCTGCATGGCATACATGTAGCTTCATCTCAAGAGGATATTATAATCCAATTGGGTGTCAATGAATTTGATGTCAATGAGAATTGTTTTTTCCCCTAACTCGACTGTGACGTTTTGATACAGGCCTTATGGTTAGGATGGGTGACCATCATAAGCTCAAAGTGTGATGGTGGAGGGGATCAACTTAGGTGAACCAAGTTGTTGCCAAACTGATTTGAACATGATGAATGTGGATGCTCCTTCGTCTATGATGTAGCGATGGACCGTGATATTCTGGATTTTGATAGGAATTTGGAATGCAACTAATGATGGAAGTTGCAGGTCTGCTATGTCTAAGTTAAATGTGATTAGACAAATGTTTTTGGGTATAATTCCCCCAATTTTGAAATTAATGCCTTTCGTTGGGAAGGGTATGTTTGAAGTACTTTCATAACTAATGGGGCAGTGGGTGATTGAGTGAGGTCATCAATAAGAATGTAGCTATGAGCTTCCCTAGCATGAGGGTTGTGTACATCTTTGCCCAAAGGTACGAAAGGCATGTGGGTGATGGATTTAGTGTTAGAACGAGGGATCATCAATGGTTGTCCATTTGGTGGTTGGGGAGCATCTGAAGTGGTGGGTAATGGATCAGGGAACATATTGTCTTGGCGATTATGAGTCTATAAGGTGGTTTCCTCTTCGAAGTGAGGAAAATACTGCAATTGGTGGTGTTCCCTCGATGGGGTTGTTCAGTTGGAGGGAACTACCCTTGTGGTTGTGGGCGTTGAACCCCCTCCGGTTGAGTATTAATGACTCCTTGATGTGGGATAGGGTTTTCTAACACCGTCGGTGGTGGTGGTGGTATATAACCAAAGTTCCTTGAGGTGGACCTTGAAGTTTGGGAGCTCGTTGGGGATTCATGGCATCCTTCATCCATTTAAAATTGGCTATTTGGGGGAAATGGTGAGTGTAGTGGCCATATTCTCCACATAATGCATAAGGCTAATTGGTTTGAAGGTTTTTATTTCGCCCTTTTTGGGTTTGACCATTATTATTTCCCCCTTGGGGTTTTGGGTTGGGTTGGCATTGGTTTCCTCTTGCTTGGGGATTTTGTTGGGGGGGTTCCCTCCTTGTCCCTTGTTCTTGTCCTTTCCTTTCTTCTAGTTATTGTTGTGTTGGTGAGGTGGATTGGTCATATTCAATTGTTCAAAAGTTTGAACCTGTTGAAGAGGGGAAGGTTAGATGAAATTGACCCCTACTTGGTGTTGTCCATGTTGAGGTGCGACAGATTGTGTTGGACCGGAGAAGGGATAGTATGGGTTACCCTGTGGGGGTCCATATAGGTTGTAAGAAGTGGAGGTCACTCCATTTTTACTAGGTGGATAGGATTTTTTTGGTTGAGGGACCGACTGCGAGATAGGAACTGGCTAGGGAAGGGATGTGGGTAATTGGGTACACATGGGGGGAAGAGGAGGTACCATGAATAGTGAGG
>ML800961.1:0-29953 GCA_009831015.1 Picea engelmannii | reverse complement strand
CCCATATGGTTGGAAGTATGGATCGGTCCCATATATGGGTATTGACTATGCGTGTGGTTGAGTATGAGCCATGAAGCCAATGAACCCATCAACAACATGTGATGTTCCTGGTTTGTCTTGACCAAAGGGAAAAGGACGAGGAGCATATGGAAGGATAGTGTATAGGTACCTAGATTGGGAGTAAATGAGGTCAAATTATTGAGCCTTAATGATATATTCTTCTTCAGTTTGGGGGAGGGTCATCGCCAGAGCTTTAGCAAGGGTGGGAATGAGTGATCAGAGGAACCAATATAGGATTTTATGTGGGGTGGTGTCTTCTTTACAAAGGTTGCGATGCCTACGCCACTCATGAATATGGTCTGAAATGTGCATAGCAATATTTTGTTTTCATTTTGACAGGATTTCAGACCCAGTATCATGACGAATGGGAAGTTAAAAAATGACAGGAATGCTTTGGCTAATGATTCAATTGTCGGGTGGGTTCCGGAATTTTTTTCCACATGTTATTTGGCTCTTGTTCCCATGAGGGTTCTCTGAAATAACCATAGATGAATGGAATCTTCCATTATTCTATTGGACTAACACCACAAGCGGAAGAACATGACATGGTTGGCAAGGTCCTCCCTAGCTTTCCCTTCAAACTTAGGGATGTCTGAAGGTAGTTTTGTGGGTATATTCGACCAAGTGGGGTCATATAATATGGGATAATTCGTCAATTTAGTTATATTATGGATATTGAGTGAAGCTAAAATGGGCATGATAGGAGTGGGGGAGTGGGTCATGTCATCTTATGGGAGGAATTGGTTCTTCGGGAGCTCCTTTGTGGAAAAGTTTAGGCTCTGCCTCCTTGTGGTGGAGGGTTTGTTTGGGAAGTGAATAGGATGTTGGTTCCAAGAAAGGTTTCTCCTAGCAATCCTGAGCCTAGTACTGTGGCACTAACTGGCGTGCCTGATGGTATTGTTGATGTGTCAGTGAATCTTGGAAAATTGCCTAAAATTGGAGGTAAATTTCTCAAGCATCTGGAACAACAGGAATACTATGGTTCCCTTATGATTCCAGCTTAGAAGTGAATGTGTGTAAGTGGTGGTGAGGAATGGTAGGACAAGGTGATTTCAAATTACTTTAAACAATGTATTTATAAAATTGTATGTGCTTCAAGTGGTGAAAAATCATACATCAAGACAAATGAAAAAAGTGGTTTGATATTTTGTAACTCCTTGTGAGGGAATAAAAATCAAATGTACATGCCCTATCCGACATAACTCCCTTCCTCTCAAATATCATTGGACCTCCAAAAAATATCTCAACAGTGAGGCCAGAACCCACTTGAGGAGAGACTAGTGAAGGGACGAACAATCAGTTATAATGAGGGGTGAAGGGGGCATATCCTGGAAGTACTGGCGATATTTCCCAACAGACGTTCAAAATATGATTGAGGTGCGATTTCATCCCACAACCACCACCTTGGGTAGATAAATCCTAACTTTTGGCTATAAGGCTACCACCATCAAGCACGACATTTATATTTTCGGCCTCAAAAATCGATCACAGATTGGATGCTTTCCAAGGGTTGGGTGACCCAAGGAGGCACGCAGAGAACAAATGGACCTTGGCCTTTGACCCTTCATGGGTGTCTCTTTGACTTATGGTGTAGGAAGGCTTGAGTGGGAGTATTTTGGCACCCTAATTCATAACTTTATAAGTTTCAAATGATGATGGGGACTTATTTGGATCTCTATCCCCAACATCGTAACTTAGACTACCAAATTCTTTTGTGTTCCTCCTGTGGAAGATAGAAATTGGGTTGGTTATGGTTGTTTTTAGAATGTAAAAGAGGGTTGTGAAGTTGGGGTCATGGACCAACTTTGTTCTTAATGGGGGTGTGCACAAAGGCCCTTTGGTAGACAAATGAATCCCTCAAGAGCTTCAAGTATCTAGAAAAAGGGAGTTTGAATAAGTGAGAGTGTGTGCAAAGAATGATGGTGGTGAAGCAAAATTTTTAACAAGTTAAATTCAAAATTTTATCATGGTGGACATTGTGTGGTCCTTTACTTCTCTTGTTTATATAACTTACTAAATTTTTTCAAAATGACCCTTGCAAACAAAAGGAAATCCTAAGCTATAATGGAGTATATGAAAATCTTACTTGGACCCTTTATCTTCCTAAGGTGTTTTGTAATCTAGAAAACCTTAAACTGGTCCTAGATTGTGATCATGTGGGCATGTGAGGGACCTTACAACTTCTTAAACTCCCTAGGTGACTTACTCTAAGAATTTGAAAACTATCCTAGAATTGCATGCATGTGGGCATATGGGCCCTTACAACTCTTTTAATCTTCAATTAAGTAAGTTGAGAGGATTGGCCTCTTTTGAAATTGACTTTATTTTGCCAAGGGAGATGGAGACTTATCTAAGAAACTTATTTTTCTGATTTCCAATATCACACTAAGGTGTGAGGAAAGAGCTTACTCCAAGATTCGTTTAGATGGTCTTCTAGTCCCAAATTAATGTGATGACTTTTGTAAAAATGAAAGCTTTTGAAATTCAAATGAAAAACCTCTTAAACCATCAATGTGGAAATCAAGGAAATCAAATATATTATGGTTTCTTTTTAATCTTCCTAATTATCTATGTGTGATGTGAAGTTTAATGGATGCAAGAATGAGATCTCAAGCCTTAAAATTTTGAAAAAATAAGACAAGTGTGCGGCAGAACCAAAAATAGTCGTGCACAGCTCACAGACCACGTAGTTGGAGAGTTCTGACCATGAGAAGATGTGCACAGATAGCACGTCTGTTTGTCCTGAACCCACGCGCACACAAGAAATTTGGTGAGATGTAATTTTGAAAAAATTCTCTCACTATGGGGTGAAATCCTTCTCTCAAATGGTGACTTTAGGCTGGTTTTAACCCCTACACATGCAAACAAGTAAGAAAGAACAGTCTAACAGCCTAATTGGGGAGAATTTTGATTCATATCCCCAGTATGGTCGCCAATATGTTGGGTTGTTTTTGTCACAAGAGTGAGCATAAAGAATTCCCTTAACTATCTAGTTAGGCTATCCAGAAAGCATAGGAGAGAGTTAGTTGGTTAGTGGTTCAACTAACATAAAGAAACAAGAGATAAAAAAACAAGAAAATAAATCTAAACTAAGCAAATAATAACTTGAAATGAATGCACAAAGAAAACACAAGAGAGATATACTAAGTAAATTGATCGTCAAATTGATACTCCTTAGAGAAATATGAGAACTTATGAGTCCTCTATTCCTCCTTGGGAAGTCTCTTGAGTCTCCAAGTACAAAGTCTTCTTTCTACTATCAATGGCTAACAAAGGAAAATGGCGAAGAAAAGAGTGATGAAATACTCAAGAGGAGAGAGCTCTATCACTTGCTATGGATTCTCAAATATTTCTAAGAGGAAGGTGGCTTCCCAAAGCTAAAAATGAGCATCATAACAATACTCAAATGATTCTTCTTTTTTGCATACAATGGCCCTTTATTTATAGGAGGATGGAAAAAAAATTCTCAACTAGTTCTAAGTGTGAATGGGAAGCCCTTGAAGGTACTTCCCATCCCTTCCAGTGATCCCAAGGAAAAATTTGAGGGTGATTTTGGGTATGGGGAAATTCTCTTCATCCCAAAAATGGTTGAGGCCCGACCAAATTCATTATTGTGTCGTTTCAGCATCTGCACGGGTATTTCAACTGTCAGTTGCACACTCCACGCACTGTGCGCATTGTACATTATGTTAGCCCACACATATGTGCGTGCATGGCTTTGGATGAATGTGCACAGATTTCCAGAACCACTTTTGTATAGTTTTTTTATTTTCTTACCAAACTGAATGTAATCCTTCCATGAATATTGGTAGTATGTTTTGTTTGTGTTACCTATTTCTTCATCCATTTTCTATAGTTGTAGTGAGCCATTTTCAGGTGGTAACAGTTGGGTTCTCGGATAGTAATTGTGATGATTATATTCTAGTATGTAAAAGAGAGGAACCCATGTCTGAATGCTAAGGAGAGAATGTAGAGAGGGAGATAGGCTTGCACTCAAGAGAAGCTAGGCTAGGAAAAGATAAATATAACCATGATATATCTTTGTAAGCACAGTTCACAATCCTGAAGCAATTACCAAACACATAATAAAGAAGCCATTCATTGGGGACATAGCCCATAGTTGGGTGAACCACATTAAATATTTTGTTAATTGTCTTTTGTGTGATTGTTCAAGGATTTTGTTTGATGTTTACTAGATTAGAATTGTCTTTTGTATAATCATTGCACAATTGCTATGAAGGGTAAAGTAATGGGTTATGTTGTAATCGGGAATCTAATGTTAATATGAACTAGAAATCTCTAAATAACTCTTGAAGGATAAATACAAACGTATGCACACAGAACAAATAGTTAATAATGAATAGAATGGTCACCTCCCATTCCCTCACTACTACAGAAACCTTGTTCTTCCAATCCCAATAGATACCTCGGGTGAGACTTCATCTGTGCAAGCAAGTGATTTCGAAAGGGCCAATGTCTGACGGGTTTTTTTGGTCAGAGATAACTTGAACCTACGGTCTTACAACCGCACGCAGTGCCAACAAATGGTTATGTTTCTGGGACTCGTAATTTAGAACTGAGGGAATTTTTTGGAGGCTGACTAAGAAAGAGATCTCATAATGGTTGGAAAGGAAGGAATGATAATTTACTTGACAAGAGAACAAGAACCCTCGGAGGAGTGATAAGAAATGGATGCAAAGGTCTATGTATACATAACTGCATGAAATTTTCTTTGGTGAATTTACAATTATTCTGACTGAGTGGCTAGAAAGATTAGTGGAGAATATTAAAAGGTACAAAACTGCAGCGTCGAGGAATTGGACTCATGAGTTGGTAATACAGATGAATTTTGTAAGTAATATGACTACTCACGGAATTCATTTATGGTTGTATAGAATACTAGGAGGGTACATTATAGAATTTGCAGTAGATTGTACCCAATCATACAGTGCTGCAAAAGGGGACTTTTTCAAAGGTTTGTGTGGGGGGTTCATGAAATCATTGGGTATGTGGATAAAGATGTTGTTGTGTGAAAAGTGTGTGATTACAATGCAATACAAATTTTAAGAGGATGTGTGCACATAGGGGAACTAGGGGATGACAAGAGAATACTCTGAGCATAGATGATTTTAGGGGATAAATTTCACAAATGGGCTAATTTTCCATGGTTTTTCCCAAAAAACGATTCTGCAATTTCCATTTTTTCTAAAAACAATTCACCCAATTTCCATAGAATAAAATTAATTTATCTTAAAAATCACCAAAATTTTATAGAAACTATATAAAATCCTTAGAAATTTGAATATTTTTACAAATCTGTTGCCAAACATTTTAGATTTTTCATATTAAGGACTAGTAAAATCATCCCAAGTTTCTACATTTTAATATAAATTTCCATCCTTAAAATTATCCATGAGTCTGAAAGCATGAAATAACAAAGGAAAGGAGGGACTGAGGATATAGAGTACTTAAGGAGGTATACCAGAAGAAGAAGATGAGTTTGGAGTATTGTGTGGAGGAAGGAGGTAGAATAGGCGAAAGATTGGGGCTAAGAAAGGAGAATCACGCAGTGAGACAGAGGGGAGACAACCTTATGCAATAGTCCAAATCGTGGAAATACCACATATAGGAGGATAATAAGAGGAGTTCCAATCCATCCCAGTAATATAAGAACTGTTAATTCCTACTTATAGTGGGTTTTGTGTCGAATCCACGACCCCATGTGCGTCACTAAAATCAAAGATAATAGTTGAAGACTTATCATGTTAGGGACCTAACCCCTCACGTATGTAGAACAATATATTCGTATGTAATAAAGGTCAATATTAATAAGGCCTTGCAATAAAGTAGAATAAGTTGAATGTAAGAAGACCTAAAAGAATCTTTCGCTTCTAGAAGGATCTTCATCTAGATGGTTCTTTTGATAGACATATTTAGTATAAATAGGATTTGAGGGTATGAGAACCCTAGCTTGGATATTATTGTAATAGAGCTCTTCTCGACTAGAGGTTTTCCCCTTGAAGAGGCCCGTGAACATTGCTCTCAGAATCAAAGTGCTCTTTCTGGTGTTATTTTGATATCATTTCAGTGTTATTGTGGTGTTGTTCTAGTTATATTGTTATTTATCTACCATTTCTAGCATTTTATTTATGTTCTGCATACTTTTTATATCTGGAATATTACAAGTGGTATCAGAGAAATTTCCTCGACATAAAATTGTGGGTTAATTTTTTTTCAGGGTAGAGATGTATTCCGGTGTCTTTAAGCTACAGAGATCTATCGTTAAGTGCATAAACCTACAGTTGATGGATTCATACACATAGGAAATACAAGTGGTTCTTAAGCGCACATTTGTTGGCCACCCTTGTAACCTTTGTTGGTACCTCTTCGAGTGGTATTGCATCAGACAGCACCTGTATATGGACCGACCTAGATTTCCTAAAGCCCTCTTTAGATAAACCGACCAGTCGCCTAGCTACTATAGTGTCGCCGAGAACATCACTCAGGAAGATACTCTCTAGTACCAGGGTAGTCGGGTAGTACAGCTAAGGGCACGGTCTAGCCTCCTTAGTTGGTGCCCTGAGATATTGGGTCGAGTACTACTGTTGGACCCTGCACATATATCAGAGAGTTATAGCAAAGGGAAAACCCTTGTCTATAGAACCCTTGAATACCTAACCCTTGGGTATGGAAACAAAACATAAAACAAACAAGATCTATTGTCGTGCAACTATGTTCGAGTTTCCAAATCACTACACGTTTCTTCCTGGTTAAGCATTTGGGAATTTCATCACTGCGGTATTCTTCAGACTAGAGTATAACTCTAGAAATTTTTGCACCATTATTTGAGACCTATTCCATTGGATTTATCTATTATCCCTTATCACATTCATACCTATCATTTTTCAACAAAATTTTTTACCCCACCCACCCCTTTTCATTTCCCTCGTCATCATGGCCCATACTCGTAGTCAAGACTTGGAACCTCGCTTCAATACCTTGCAATCTAATTTCACAAAGACCCAACAAGAAGTGAGATAGTTTAGAGCCAATATTGCCACCATCAATCAAAACATGCACTCCCCCATTGTCGCATCAATCACCGAACTCAAAGAAGACCTCAAACAAGACATGACTACCCATCTTGAATATGTCGTTTCAATGATCTGCACCAAGTTGCATATCCCTACAGATCCCCCTTTATCTGACCCACCTTTGCATACTGAAGCTGAAACTTCCTCTCATTCCCATAATTTTCATCCCCATCACTTTCAGCGTGACCTATGTCTTCTGCGGGTTGATGTGACCAAATTGTATGGCTCAGATCCCATTGGTTGGGTAACTCAAATGGAACATTATTTCTCTTTGTACGACATTAAAGATGATTTGGCCAAACTCTGGTATGGTGTTCTCCATCTAGATCAAGAACGTTGGTAATGGTGGCAATGGAGAAAAACTTCTCGTCAAGGCTATTTGCTTGGACACACTTTTTGGCAGAGATTTATGAATGATTTGACACTGAAAGCAACCATTTAGGTTGTTTGACAAAGTTGAAACAACCTGGAACAGTGGAAGACTTTATAGTTTCTTTTGAGCGACTGGATTTTCGTACAGAGGGCATGCCTGGTGCTTTTTTCCAAGAATTTTTTATCAATGGCCTCAAGGATGAGATTCGTGCCCATGTCCTGATGGCTCGGCCTCAAAGTTGGGTGGAGGATAATAAAATATCTAAGGAAGCACAACAGGTTATCTCTTCTCAAAACCGGAGACCCCCCTTTATTCCTCGCACTAAACTGATAAATCCCACCAATCCTTCTACTCCACTAAAGATCCAAAAATTTACCAAGGATGAAATGGCTAAATGCCAACTCAAAGGCCTTTGTTATAATTGTGATGAAAAATATTTTCCGGTCCACAAGTGTAAGGAACAAAATATTTTTATGGCCATCTCGGAGGATGTTTCAAAAGAGGATGTTGAAACTCCCCTTGTGTTTGAGTCACCTGAACCTACTGACATAACCCCTCCCTCAGACCCTCCTAAAGTAGAACCAATCATTTCCCTAAATGCTCTCACTGGATTCTTTACCCCCCAAACCCTCAAGCTAATAAGTTACATCAAGCATAGGAAGGTCATCATTCTTGTTGATAGTGGAAGAAGCCATAATTTTATTCATTGCCGTATTTCCCAAGAAACCCATTGCTATAGCCATGCAGTCAATAATTTCCAAACCATGATTTCCAATGGTGGCTCCATGAAATGTGGAGGGTGTTGTGAAAATGTGTGTCTCCAAATTGGTGATTACCACCTGAAATCTCACATATTTTCTATCGACATGGGTGGTTGTGACATTGTGTTGGGTGCAAACTGGATAAGGACTTTGGGTCCCATTATCATGGATTTTAAGGAATTACCATGCAATTCGACCAAGAGGGCCAACAATATAAGTTCCAAGGCATCATCGTTGGTTCACCTTAGATCATTAGTTCCCATCGCATGGAAAAGGTGCTCAAAAAAGGCCATTCTAGCATTATTTCCCAACTCCATGCCATACAAGCAACTGAGACACCCTCTATGCCACAAGACCTCCACTCCATCCTCTATAAACATTGACTGGTATTTTCCACTTCCCATGGACTCCCTCCTTTCCATGGTGTTCATGATCATTCCATTCCCCTTGTACCAGGAAGCCTTCCTCCCAATATTTGTCCTATTGCCACCCCTTTTCCCAAAAAAATGAAATTGAGAAAATGGCTCAAGAAATTCTTAACGCAGGCATTATCTGCCCTAGTACGATCCCCTACTTTTCCCATGTGGTCATGGTCCTGAATAAAGAAGGTTCTTGGTGCTTTTTTCCTGACTTCCATGCCCTCAACAAAGTCACCATTAAAGACAAATTTCCCATTCATGCCATTGATGACCTATTGGATGAATTGAGTGGCACCCAATTCTTTACTAAACTTGATCTTCATTTTGGCTACCACCAGATCCGTATGAAAGAGGAAGACATTCGTAAGACTACCTTTAGAACTCATGAGTGCCACTATGAGTTTTTGTTCATGCCCTTTGGCTTGTGTAATTCCCCCTCCACCTTCCAAAGCCTCATGAACCATGTCTTTCGTCCTTTTATCCGTCATTTTGTCTTAGTTTTCTTTGATGATATTCTCATCTATAGAAAAACTTGGACAAACCATCTTGCTCATGTAGATCGATTTCTCCATCTACTCTCTCAGCACCAACTTTTCCTGAAACAATCTAAATGTGCTTTTGGTGCCTCAGAAGTTGAGTACTTGGGTAATCTTGTTGTCAAGGATGGCATTAGGGTGGATCCTAAAAAGATTGAAGCTATAAAAGACTGGCCTCACCCAAAGAATCTCAAAAGCTTGTGTGTATTCTGGGCTTAACAGGTTATTATCGCAAGTTTGTTAAGAATTATGGAAGTATTGTGACACCTCTCACTGCACTCCTTAAAAATAATTCTTTCACTTGGACTCCAGCAACTGCTCAGGCCTTTCAAACCTTGAAAATGGCCATGTGCACCACTCCAGTCCTGGCCCTTCCCGATTTCACAAAGACCTTTGTCTTGGAATGTGATGCTTCAGGGAAAGGAATTGGCGATGTCCTTATGCAAGAGGGTCGGCCTTTGGCCTTTACTCGAAAACAACTATCTGAGTGAAATTTGGGAAAATCAATCTATGAAAAGGAAATGTTGGTTATTCTGCATGCAGTTGATCTGTGGCACCCTTATCTATTGGGGCAACGTTTCCAAATTAAGACAGGTCATCAAAGCCTCAAGTATCTTCTGGAACAACTCATTTCCTCCCTAGAGCAACCAAAATGGGTGACTAAGCTCTTTGGATATGATTATGAAATCATTTACAAGAAAGGAAAAGAAAATGTGGTTGCGGATGCACTTTCCCAAAAATATGAAGATGAAGGATCTCTTTTTTCTCTCTCCTTCATTGTACCAGATTGGCTCCAAGTCGTTCACCAGGAATGGCTACATGATCCCAAAAGTTTGCATCTAATACAACAATTGCAGTCCAATTCTTCAATCCCCCCAGGGTACTCTTGCCTCTATGATGAGCTCCGATACAAAGGTCGTTTGTATTTAAGTAAACAATCAAAACTTAAATCCATGGTACTTTCTGAGCTTCATGCTACACCCACAGCTGGGCACTCCAGGTTTACCAAAACCTATGACAGGGTCAAACATTCATTTTTATGGGATGGTATGAAACAAGACGTTCGTCATTTTTTATTTGAATGTGATGTGTGTCAACGCAACAATGGAGAAACAGTCAAATCTCTTGGCACACTACAACCACTTCCGATTCCACCTGCAATTTGGAGGGATATCTCTATGGATTTTATTACAGGCTTACCTAAATCGGGAAATAAATCATTCATAATGGTGGTAGTCGATCGCCTTTCCAAGTATGCTCATTTATGTGATCTTCAACACCCATTTACAACATCCACTATGGCTCAACTTTTCATGGATCAGGTCTTCAAGATTCATGGCATGCCGCATTCTATTATTTCTGATCGTGACCCAACTTTCATCCAAAATTTTTGACAAGAACTGTTCAAGATTCAAGGCACCCAATTGCATCTCAGTACAGCTTATCATCCCCAAACTCATGGTCAAACTAAATTTGTCAAAAAGTGTTTGGAAACATATTTGAGGTGTTTTTCATCAGAAAAGAAAAATCAGTGAGCTCAATGGTTATACCTAGTTGAATGGTGGTACAACACTTCATACCATATAGCTAACCGCATGACTCCTTTTGAAGCGGTATATGGACAAAATCCACCTTCAGTTCTCTCATAATTACCAGGTGTCTCGAAGGTCCAGGAGATTGACCAAATGCTTACAATTTGAGAGGCTATTCTCCATACCCTCAAAGAGAATTTGGTCATGGCCCAGAATCGCATGAAGCAACAAGCAGATCAAGGTTGCTTTGAATGTCAATTTACAGAAGGGGATCAGGTGTTTCTTCAATTACAACCTTACAAGCAAAATTCCCTCAAGGCCTACCATTGTTAGAAGTTGGCGCCCAAATTTTATGGTCCTTATACCATTCTCAAGCGTGTGGGACAGGTGGCCTATCAGTTAGCTTTGCCCAGTCATTCTAAGCTATATCCTATTTTTCATGTTTCATACCTAAAGAAGGTGATTGGAACTAAGTGCCAAACTCAACCCAACCTTCCCGAGTTGTACAAAGAAGGGGCCATTTGGAAACAGCCACAAGCAATTTTGGACTAGCGTGAGCATCACCTGCATCAATGAACCATCAAGGAATTGTTAGTCTAGTGGAAAGATACAACTCCAACATATGCCACTTGGGAACCAGCTACCATTCTGCAACAATTTCCCCATCTCAAGCCTTGGGGACAAGGTTGTTTTTAAGGGGGAGGACATGTTAGGGACCTAAACCCTCACATATGTAGAACAATATATGTGGATGTAATAAAGGTGAATATTAATAAGGTCTTGCAATAAAGTAGAATAAGTCGAATGTAAGAAGACCTAATAGAATCTTTTGCTTCTAGAAGGATCTTCCTCTAGATGGTTCTTTTGATAGACATATTTAGTATAAATAGGAGTCAAGGGTATGAGAACCCTAGCCTGGATATTATTGTCATAGAGCTATGCTCGACTGGAGGTTTCCCCTTCGAAGAGGCCCATGAACATTGCTCTCAGAATCAAAGTGATATTTCTGGTGTTATTTTGATATCATTTCAGTGTTATTGTGGTGTTGTTCTGGTTATATTGTTATTTATCTTCCATTTTTAGCCTTTTATTTATGTTCTGCATACTTTTTATAGCTAGAATATTACATATCAAAATCACTTATAGTTACCCAGGGAGGATAGAGTAGTAACAATCAAATCAGTGGAAGTAGTGTGCAGAGTCAAAACCAAACAAAATCACCAAGAAGAGGGACTACAGAAAGAAACATGGAAGGGGTAGAAAACACCCTTAGACTTCTTGAGTTCCAGGGAGTTGGGTCAGAGGACCCAGAGAAACATCTGTTTGTTTGTGAGACAATTTGGGCCGTAAAGAATGATTTGGATTATTTTCGGCACGAAATGAGAGCAAAGATATAACAAAGAAATATACAGAGATATCTCGGATATCCAATAATATAACATAAATGTATCAGAGATGCAACCATAAACACAGAGATACAGTAATACAAAATTTCTATTAATGAGCAAAAATGTTCAAAGACTATAAAATTACAGAGTGAAAGACTGGCTAGAATGGTTGCAGCTTATCTCTGCGAAGAGATGTGACAGCTAATCGCATTCACAAGAATATGATTGTTACAATGAGACTTGAAAGTCCTTTTTTACATAAGTAAAATCCAAAAACCTAACCACGGAAGATGAAAATCCAAAAGGTTTAATGGCCCCGATGGGGGTAGATGATACATCAACTTCATCGGGGAGTAACTTATGCATACAATCTTTGTTTGGGGCGCTTGATACACCATTGGAAATTTCTAACCGAGAAGAATGATTTTAGACTAGCCCAAGTCATTGCCTTTAGCAATCTCCTGGGCCCCAAAACCCCAAAAAATGGCATTTAGGGCCTCAAAACGGCCTCGGAAGTTTGGAACCCGAAAAACTATCGAACAACTGCCAAGATGGAAAACTATTTTTTGAGCCTGTGGAATAGGTGGATGGCCACCAATATCCACCTGGATCAATCCTCCATCCTTAGGAATTAATGGTCTCCATTGCATTAAGCTCCCAGGGGAGAGAGGGAAGCGTTTGCTAAATCTGAATCTTGGTGAATTGCTTACCTTGTTGGAGACGTCACGCTGCTTGGTTTGTGGAAGGTTGTCACAAACCTGTTGTTGGTGGGGTTGAATCTGTTCAACCAATAGAGATACCTGAGATGACTATGTGTAGAAGGAATTTTTTTTCTTTGTTGCAATCTTGTCGACCTTCTTATGTTGGATAGAAGGTGTTTGGTCTGAGACTGTAGTGGTTGCAATATCTTTTTGTTCACCTTTTGAATAGATTGTAAAGAATTTTAATTTTTTAGTATGAGATACTACCTTATGGCACTGTTTAGGTGGAACAGTAGTCGAAACTACCTCTAGTATTCTGTAGAGATGACCCCCTAGAGAAACAATGACACTATGGGGTCGAGACGCATAAATAGCATGGTGTTTCCACATATATGGTTGGCCTAAGAAAAAATCACAGACATACAGTGGGGAAACATAACATAACACCTCATATTTAAGGGATGGATGTCATATTATAATCGACATTGTTAGCTGACACGGAAATCTCGTCCGTGGCGAAGCCACCCCGATGTTGTATGGTTGTGGGTGTGGTGTTGTTGGAAATCCCAACTATTTGACGACCTCTACTGAGATGAGGTTCTTTTGGCTTTCTCTATCGACAATAAAATGCAGCGGGGTCCCCTTCACCCACATCTATGAATGAAAAAGGCGCTCCCCCTCTTCAGGATCTATTAAATCTTCTGGTTCAATTGTTGCAGTCACGACAATAGCACTAGGGTCTACGTTGATGATTTGTCTTTTACCAGTATTTTCTAAATCAGAGTTCGACTCCTTATATTTGATATCGTCCACCAATTATTGTTTTGAGCGACATTCATTGGTGTTGTGCCAGGGGATTTTGTGGAAATCGCACCATTTTTCATTTTCCTTCTTTGTCTTTCCTTGACCCTTCTTTTCCTATGGCTTGGACTGGTTTTCGAGAGGTTGTTTATTAAGGCCATATTTATCATACTTTGGCTATTTCATATTTGTAGAACCGAAATCCCATTTGTTATGGTGCTTAAATTTCTTCTTGATTTTAACATCATATCGATAAGCAGCATCCAATGATGAGATGTCCAGAAAATCTATTTCAGTTTGGGTGTATTTGTGTAGAGCCCCACAGTATTTGAGAACCAGATGTCGCTCGGAGTCTTTGATACCCAACTTGGTGCAGAAGGTATGGAAGGTATTTTTGAACTCTGGAATTGCTTGGCCCCTCTCTTTCCATAGTGTGGTCCATCTCATGTACTGGTCCTCATAGTTGCCAACAGGGTAATATTGTTCCTTGACCACATCCACAAAAAAACCCAATTGGGTTCGGCCCCATATATTCCAGATTCCTCTATGGATCTTTTCTCTTACTAAGTTTCTCACCAATGTTTGACATGGGGGAGAGCTTTAAAAAGTGTGAAGCTGATCTTTTCCCTGTCGGAAAAATTGTGAACAGAGAAATAATCTTCTAGCAGATTTAACCATTTTTCTAGGGAATCTGCATCTATCTGTCGTTCAAATACGGGAATATCAAAATTAACTTGTACCTTGAAAGGAAATGTGCCTCCAAAGTGGTTTCTTGATGAATATGTGCCATTTTTTATCAGCGGGAGTTGAATAATGTGGTAAAAATTCTCCATCATTTCATCCCTCTGTCGCGTGAGAGCTTGCTCAAGCAACAGATTTATAAAATATTCTTCTCCACCATTTTTATTTTCTTCCACCATGGAGGGTTTCTTGGGTGTGTGAGAGTGGTTTTCCTCAAGAGAGACAAGCTTGAGACCCAACTTGCTATACTCGGACCTCATCGCGGACATGCACTGAAAAATGATCAAGAGCAACCTGCTCTAATACCACTGATCTGGATTATTTTCAGCACGAAATGAGAGCGGAGACATAACAAAGAAATATACAAATTTATCTCAAATATCTAATAATATAACAGAAATTTATCATAGATGCAACCATAAACACATAGATACAGTAATACACAACTTCTATTAATGAGCGAAAATGTACAAAGACTGTAAAATTACAGAGTGAAAGACTCGCTAGAATAGTGGCATCTTATCTTTGAGAAGAGATGTGACAGCTACTCGCATTCGCAATAATATGATTGTTACAATGAGGCTCCAAATTCCTTTTTAACATAAGTAAAATCCAAAAACATAACCCTGAAAGATGAAAATCCAAAAGGTTTGTGAGCCCCGATGGGGGTAGTTGATACGTCAACTTCCCAGGGGTGTAACTTTTGCATACAATCTCTGTTTGGGGCACTCAATACACTGTTGGAAAGTTCTAACCAAAAAGAACGATTTTCAATTTTCCTACAATCTATTAAGTCATAAATCCCCAAAAAACTTTGTTTGGGGCCTCAAAACGGCCCCGAAAGTTTGGAACCTGAAAAAATGTCGAAAAACTACCATGATGGAAAACTGTTTTTCGAGCCCGTGGAAAATATGGGTGGCCACTGATATCCACCTGGATCAAATAATGTATAGTATGAGGTTGTGAACATTGTGTAGTTATCCAAAACATTTTGGGGTTGTGCACTAGTCGAGTACACGAAGCTGCAGAGTAGCACACCTACAAGATAAGTCAGGAATTTGGAAGAGATAAGGAAAGAATTGTTGAAAGAGTTCAAGAAGCCAAAGTATGAGTCATAGTAAATTACATAACTTAAGGAGATTAATTAGGTACCAACTGAGTCGGTATGGGATTTCGAGCAAAGTTTCAAGTATATGATGGGTAGATTGACTTTCCAAATCCCTGATCAACGGCATTAAGAATGGTTTATTGCAGGACTTCTACCACACATTCACGGGACATTGATTCAACAGAAGGTTGTGTCGCAGCCTTGGGTGTTGGAAATTGCAATGAAATTAGAATCATCCCCTATAGGAAACAGTGGAGGAGTAGTGCAAGTTTAGACACAATTGGATGCATTGACGATTCAACTGGCATAACTTACAAAGGGAAATGTGAAACACGAGCAATTTTGGTGTACCAAGTGTAGGACTGAAATCCATCACAAAGATGAATGCCCAACATTTGTGCCATATTTTGAAACTATAGCAATGAATCCACTACCAAGCGGGGGATATTGTGAGATATATAAGAAGTGGGGACATCATCCAACTGAGTGTCCATTACTACAGAAGTATTAGAGTACACCAAGGAACTTCTTTTGTAATTTTTGCAAGTCTGTTGGACATGAAGAAAAGGATTGTCACGTGTTTGACTTGATGAGGAAGCACACTTTAGATATGTATAGAATTGAGGAGGAGAATGTTGCAACAGAAGGGGGTGGTCCACAATATAGTAATCAAAGAGGCTTTAATCCAAGGAATAGAGGAAACTTTGGTAGAGGACGAGGCAGGGGAAATTTTGGTATGGGAGGAAGAGGACCAATTATATGTTACAATTGTAATAAACTAGGACACTTGGCCCGTGACTTCCTAAATTCATGTACAATGTGCACATACTGTAGAGCACTAGACCATGCGATAGAATATTTTCCCAAACTAGTTGTGAAATGTTAGGCAAGAGGAAATTAGAACTAAAATCCAAATCAAAATGTATAGAAAATATCAGTTGAAAAATGCAATGAAGGACCAAGAATAGCAGTTGTTACGCATGGATGAGCTAGAACAGGAGATGATGTGAAGAGTGAGGGAATGTGGACTAAGCAATGGGAACGTAAGTCAGCAGGATCCATGCCAACCTTTAATCCTCAGCAAGAAAATGATACATGTCAGAGGGAAAGAAAAGAGGTACTTGGACTAGATTGGGGAGCATCAACATCATTTGCGCCTCATGTAGGAGATCACATTGTTCTAGAGAAGCCAAATGGGAAGGTAAGCACACTAACATAATTTCTGAGGAGTTGTGTAGAGATAATGAAATGAGAAATTGCACTGAGTACACTCTATGACATGATTGATCCCTGCACACAAGGAAGGGAAACTCCCATCGCACAAAGGGTGGTAACTCAGGTACTACGTAGAAAGAGGACCAACAGAGAGTTCAAATTCAGTGTGAAAATTAGGGAGTATAATGTGGATAATGTCATCTTGGACTTGGGGTTCGACGTGAATTTTTTACCTAAGAATACATGTGAGATGATGGGAAAACCTAAGCTAGTATGGTCTCCTTCTCAGTTAAGGCTCGTGAATAGCAAAAAATAGTATCGATCGACCGCTTGACAAGAGTACCCGAGAATATAGATGGGATGTGTAGTGTGGAAGACTTTGAATTTATTGACATCGTAGATAGCATTCAACCATATCTAGAACTAATTGGATTGTAATGGGATTTTGATAAATAGTAAATCACTAACTTGAAGAGGAGGGAGATGATATTTGAAGTTGGATATTTGAAATTTACTGCACCCTTGGACACATAGGAAGGGAAGAGATACATAGAGCCAGCCAAAGGAAATGACATTGACAACTTGTAAAACATGACTGTGCATATGGATGATTATTTAAAACCTACTTCAAATGGTGTGCTAAGTTGGTGAAGTATCAGTTCATGTGCATCAAAATTTGAAGAAGGTCTAGAGCATTGGCAGCAAAGAATGCATAAAGTTTCAACTGGACGATGTGCACTCACAACCTGATCCTTGTGTTGGATTGGAGAATAATTATGTGATCCACCTAGGTAAGATGGATTGACTGAAATAATTTTATTTGTAAAGAAATTTGAGTTGCAAGTACCCAAAAAGCAAAGGCTATTGGAACTAGATGTTGTCCTAAAAGTGGCTCCAGCGAGATGGTGGGCTACACAAAAAGGAGTAAAATATTGGTCACAATGTAGAAGACTAATGCAAGTAAGGTTTGGTACTGAGGTAGAAACCATTGCGCAAAAGTAAATAGGAGAAAGTGATCCATTAGTTCATGTTGTACAGTGTAGGACCTTATGGAGTTCAATACCAGAGACATAATGGATGCACATATTTATACACACACAGGACACAATTCTCAAGAACTGGTATTTGGAATTGGAAATGTGCAGAGAGAAAGAAAAATGGGACAATTTGGTCCAAAGGTTCAAAGCCACATTTACAATTGACATGAATCTCCATCAATATATCCAGCACTACAGTCTATTCAAACTAAGATATTCTCAGAAAAAGGGTCGATGGAGATGGTACCAGTGTGTAGTGCGCACAGAACTACTATGATTCTCCAGGAGTTATTGGAGTGTTACAATGTGGCTAAGGAAGAATATGATGAGGAAGATCATAGGAACGTGCAAGTATATGAAACAAAAGGAGAATGGGAAGTAGAAGGACTAGAGCTTGAGTCTGTTGCATACACACAACACATAAATATGCAAAAGGTAAACATTGGGATGACAGAGAATCCAAAGTTTGAACAAATAGGGGATTACTTGAGTAATGAGATCAAAGTCGAGAAAATTGCATATTTGTTGCACAAATATCAGGATCTATTTTGAACAACATTTTCATAGATGAAGGGGATAGTAGGGGACTTGGGAGAGATGAATATTATGGTGAAACCATATGATAAGCCAGTGTGATAACGGCCTTACATGTTAAATCCAAAGTACAAGGAAAAGGTGAAAGTCGAAATCGATAGGATCCTGGATGTAGGGATCATTGAACTGGTAGAAGAATCTGAGTGGATCAGTCCAATGGTAGTATAGGAAAAGAAGAAAGGGGGAATTAGGATCTGCATGGATCTGAAGAAGTTGAATTCAGAATTACATGTGTTTACATGACCCATTCCCAACACCATTCGCAGATGCGGTACTAGAGAACGTAGGAGGCCAAGAAACTTATTCTTTCATGGATGGATTCTTGAGGTACCATCAGATAAATATTGCATAGGAGGACAAGCACAAGACTACTTTCACAACAAAGTGGGGGAGTTATCAGTATACAATAATTCCCTTTGGACTAAAGAATTCCCCTGCAGTGTTTTCCATAGTAGTGGTTGCAGCATTCAAGGACTGTACTCATAAGTTCCTTGAAGTGTACATAAATGATTGGAATGTGTTCAGTATACTCAAGGATCACATATAAGTGATCAAGATAATGTTGGATAGGTGTAGATAGTGTCATATTTCATTGAACTTGAAGAAGTGTATTTTTTGCGCACCGTTTGGAATTTTAATGGGACATGTAGTGTACAAGCAAGGATTACTAGCAGATCCAACCAAGATTGTAGTAATTATGGATTTAGAACCACCTACATGATTCAAAGAGCTGAGGGAAACTTTGGGTCATACAGGCTATTACAAAAAAATTATTAAGGGATACACGCAGATCACAACACCAATGGAAAAGTTGTTGAAAAAGGAAGAAAAAATTCAATTGAACAAGGATTGTTAGAAGGGTGTGGACACATTAAAGAAAAAACTAGTAACTGCATTGATTCAGATCTTTCCATATTGGAACAAGGAGTTCCATGTTCACGTAGATGCATTTCCCATACCATTGGTTGCAGTACTATCCCAACCAAGGGAGGGAGACATAGATCATCCAATTGATTTTTCAATTAGGAAGTTGTCCATAGCAAAGAAGAATTAGACTACCATAGAACGGGAAGAATTGGCAATAGTATATGTGGTATAGAAATTCAGACATTATTTATTGGGGTCTCACTTTAATATGTATACAAACCATTCTGCATTAAAATACTTAGTGAACGAGCTGGTGTTGGGGGGGTAGAATATGAATATGGCTACTATTGTTCCAGGAATACGATTTTGAGGTTGTAGTGAAACCATGGAAGTTAAATGAAAGACTACATAATCTATCGGGCATGCTATTAGGAGAATATGCATGAAATTTATATGACAGTTTCCCATATGCATAGTTATTTGCACTAAATATGGTGGATGATTACTTCTCATACATCATGAAGTTTCTAAGTACAGGTATGGCTCCATCAGACATGATGGTTGCACAGAAGAAACAATTGGTAGTGAAAGTAGTAGATTATCAGTTGATTGCAGGGAATTTATACAAGTTGGGTGAAGATGGAATATTGAGACATTGTGTATTGGAACATGAAAGACCAATGATACTTAAATAAGTGCATGATGGGATTGCAAGAGCACATTATGCGGGGAGAGAAACTACAAAAAATATTTTGTGCACAAGAATTTGGTGGCCCATTCTTCACAAAGATGCTAAGGAATATTGCCAGTCATGCGATGTCTATCAAAGAGTGGGAAAACCCTCCAGGAGGGATGAAATACCTTTGAATCCACAAGTTACGCTGCAAGCATTTGAGAAATGGGGAATATAATTTGTAGGGAAAATCAACCCACAAGGAAGAAGATTCGGGGCAAGGTAATCACTGCAACGAAGTATTTGACAAGATGGGAAGAAGGATCCCCATTTATAGACTGTACCGTAGAGACTATTGTGCATTTTTGTTCAAGAATGTAGTCACGCAATTTGGATGTATGTGCATATTACTCAATTATCAAGGAACACACTTTATGAATAAGACAATTGCAGCATTGACTGAGGAGTTTCAAATTCATCATCAGAAGAGTAACCTCTATCATCCTCAAGCCAATGGGACATTGGAAGATTTCAATAAAATCTTAGAGAATTATTTGACAAAAAATTGTAACGTAGGGAGATATGATTGGGACTTAATAGTTCCTGCAGTGTTATGAGCTTACAGCACTACAAGTACAAATTTGACAGAACAGACACCTTTCAGGTTGGTCTATGGGAAAGAATCAATGATTCCAATGAATTTTATTCTACCTAGTCTATGCATTGCAACAATCATTGATCTTTCAGACTTGGGCGTAGTAGAGGAGAGACTATTACAGCTAGTATAGCTTGAGGAATATTGGTTTTTTGCAGGCCTCCATTAGTAAGTCCAAAAGGTAAGAGAGAAGACTTGGTATGATTGACACATTAAACAGAAAAATTTTAAAGTGGGAGACTTAGTATTAATTTATGACAGTAAATTTATGTAGCATCCATGGAAGTTTAGAATGCACAGGTTAGGACTCCATGTGATTCAGCATGTAACAAAGGAAGGTGTTGTGTAGTTGGAAACCATGAATGGAGAAGTCCTTACAGGAATGGTGAATGGAAGTCGGTTTAAACTCTATAGATATGGCTGACAGTCTGCGTAGTAATCAAGGTTGTGTCCGAACACATGTATCATAGTAGTTGTACTATAATATTAATTGTTGGTGTATATAAATTTACAAAGTCAAAACACCTTATTTTGTTTATTGATGAGTCTTGTAGTCATGTCTTGGTCTCGTAAAATCATGTGTCAAAGTCCTAGGGTTACTATTCCATGATGACTTGTCTTGGGTTTACTCATTTATGAGTCAAGTTTTTGATTGATTGGGTCATGTATAAGGGAATTATAGCATCATCTCAAGTCATAGGTGAGTGGTTAGTCTTTTTCAAGGTCAAGTCAATTTGTCACATTTCTATCCCACAGTCCTTTGTCATCATTTGAAAAGGGTGAGTCTTAAATGTATTACATCATGTATTTAAAAGAGTCATGGGAGCATGATATCACATGTACAAAAGGTTACTTGGGATTTCCAATCCAAATTGTACCTTTAAGGGACTCGTAACCAATCAGTTTAAATTTTGTTGCATAACCTCCTAGCATTTCCCAACGACTAACTGTAAATTTCAAATCACAACAAAAATCTCCTATATCAATAATGGTCAGAAAAACATGGGAGTCAATTTTTTCCTTTTCAATTGGGTTTATAGGTTTATGGGCTATTTCCTTTTTAAAGTCATCAAAACTCTGGTTTTCTATGAAACTGAAGTTTACAGCGAAAATACAAGTTTGTTGTGAAAGTTCAATCTGTTGCAAAATGAGAAAGCCTCGTATCATCCTTGGATGCCATTGAAACTTTGTTTTATGTTACATATTTCTCAGTTTCTTTAAACCTATATGCCATCAAAACTTCAATATCTTTATCTGTTGCTAAATTCTTATTTGTGTTGAAATTTCTATCCAATTTGTTGTGAAAGTCCTTGCTACTAAAGCCCTGTCTCTTGAATAAACCCTAAATATATATGATTTCCTTCATGTTTTTTAAATAATACTACCCCTATTCCCACCAACATCATATAACTCTCCACCAACATCCATGGAACATGAAAAGAATGACAAAAAAAAGAAGATATACAAGGGAGGTGATGTAGAAAGGTTCGAACCCCAGGGTCTGCAATTGTTGGATTCAAATCCCATCTTCATAGAATCCTTTCAAAAAATGGGATGCCTCACCTTCTATGAAAATATGCAAGGAGGTCACATGGATGTAGCTAAACAATTTTCTATGAATTTTTATGGAGTCAAAACAAGAGTTGGATCACTGGAATTTCAAGTTGTAGAGCAGACAATTGAAACTATGACAGAAATGCCCCTGCAAGGTGAGAGGTGGTTTAAGGGGATGGCCTTGTATTATTCATACTGTAATGATTATTTTAATCCATAACATCAAAATGAAAACATGTTGAAAGGGGTGCCAATGAACCAACCATATGCTAGAACACCATGACAAGTTGTTGCAAGTAATCCAGAGATATTTCACTTGTGAGGGGCATTTCAACATGGTGTACATGTACCATATCAGACTACTCATGCATTTTACAAGTAAGAAATATCTAGATATTCCATATTATCTTTGTAGAATCTTGGGGAATATGGTTGACAAAGTACAAGCAAAGTCTAAGCAAGTTGAACCTAGTCTCTTTCATTTTAGTCTTATCAAACTTTTAGTCCTTGAGGAGATTAAGAAAAAAAATGGAGAATGGAGTTCCTTTTTGTCTACAACAGGTTTTTGTACAGAGACCATTAGTTCTCCACAATCTAAGGGAATTACCCCTTCCACAAATGATAAAGGATATTTTATCAGTTTGAAAAGGAAAAGATAAAGAACAACAACATGTTGTGATTGAAACCCTTGAGACTACAACCAAAATTTCTCTCTGCAAAGGAACCAAGCGAAAGGGTAAAGAGCCATTGGAACAGGGTATAAAGAAAACTACAAACATTGAAGAAAACCCTAATAGTAAGAGAAGCAATATGAAAGGGAAAAATATTATTTTCACTCATGAAGAAGCAAAAATGGAAAAACCCAAGAGACCCCTAACTAGGTCAGTGTTGGGTTAACCTTTCACTTCTTGGGATGACCCAGGTTCGGATCTCAACAAGTTTCCAACAAAACCCTCTAAAACTATTGGCCCTCCTGGTAAACCAGAAGGCAACAATGTGTGTAAAGTGCACAGCGCAGTCTCACCTGAGATAGATTTTATGGGTGACTGCAATACCTAGGTGTTTGTAGTCTAGGAATGAGTGGGGATCTGGGAGGGTATTTTATCTATCTTTATGCATTATCCTTGTTTAATCTTTAAGTATTTCTAGGATTTATTCAACTTTAGCCTCATGCATGCATTTTAATACATTTGGTTAATCATTCATTCATAAAATAATCATCAACATAAGGTAAATATTCATTAAACATCACACAGAACATAGGTTTTACTATGGTTGACCCCCTCCAGGGACTATGTCCACAAATATTTGGCTTCTCTGCTCTTTTATTTAGTATGCTGCAAAATTTGACGTTGCACGCATTACATCTTCAGTCATACAATCATGACAAGGTTAAGGAACCTCTGTGTGGAGGACTATATCACACCATGCTCCTCATCATGTGACCTAACCCTAAAAATATATCTTATTCGACTCTTCTACAACCTTCTTACAATCGACAATCTCTCAACAATCATAATAATCGTTATCAACTCAACAACAATCTAAAAAACAACATCCCCCTACCTATACCTCATAGGTTCTTATTTATACTATTTTATAGGATTATAGTCATTACAATCCTTATCAAAAACCCTAACCCTGTCTCGGTTAGGCTTGTCTTTCTGCTTGCCATGTTTCTTTCCCTCTTGCATGTTGCTTTTCCTTCTTTTTGTGCATGTTTCTTTCTTACCACTTGTTGCACATGCTCCAAAATTAGGTCTTCCCTTCCGAAAATAGGTCTTTCCTCCAAATAGACATGTGGCCCATCCCAATCCACTCAGGTGGTGCGTGCTCCCTAAACAGCCTCTGCCAAGCTATGAAAATTTCCTTCTAATTCTTCCCCTTTTTCTCTAGCTTGCACAGCTTTCCCTGTAAGCTCTTTTACCCTCTGCATTGAAATATGTTCCTTGAGAGACTTTGCACTATTAGCATGGCCCTAAGACATTATTTCCTTCTCCTCCTCTAGTTCTACAATTATTTGTGCCACTTTATCTTGGAGGGGTTCTAGTTGATCTTGATTGGCATGCTTGTTATTCTGCGCAGTATTCAATTATGTCTACAAGGTCTTCATCTCCTGTGTTCCCTTCAATCGCACTGTAATTATCATGGACTTTTGTCGTTTCTTTAGCACCTAGATTGCAGTGTTGATTTCCTCCTCTTTATGTTCTATTTTTTGGACCCTATCATCTTCCTCCAACATCGTCCATAGTTGCGTGGTCCTGTCAAAAAATTATGGGACCTTTTCAGCTTCTTTCTCCATCATTTCCAATTGTGGGGCTGCCTTTTTCCCTTTCAACCATAACTTCAAGAGGAATAATTGGGGTTAAATTTTCTTTAAGTTCCTCGATATCCTTCTTATATTCCTTGAGTGTTTGTGCGATGATTTGGATCTGTTCTTCTGCATTACTCATGACTGCTTGCATGTTGTCTGGAATTCTTTTGAAGACTTCCTTCAGCTTGTGCTCTAAGTTATATGTGTGTTTCTTCTCTTCTTGTGTCTCTAGATTTACCTTCTTTACCACCAATTATATGGCATCCTTTCCATTTCTAGTTACATGAAATTCCTCCATGTCTATTCTATCTCACATTTTCACGTCCTACGCGACATTGACTTGTAGTTTTTACAATGCCTCTGTTGGTATTTTATCCAATACCAATTGTACCTACTCTAGGTCTTTGAGTGGCATATGGGATAAGGCATTGTCAACCTACAACATATATGTTTGTATTTGGAAGCTTGGGCTTTCTTGCACTACAATCTGGATTGTGTCTTCTTCATTCTACGCGGTCTTGTCATATGTTTCTGTTGCTTGAGGAATCAGTTCTATTCTCCTTTCTTGCATTTGCACTGCTTTTATTTGTTCAAAGACTTGCTTAATGTAGGTAAACTTGTTCTATATTCTTCCTCTTTGGTTCTCTATTCTTCCTCTTTGGTTCTCAACCTCTTCAAACTCCTCTAGTGTGTGATATTGTACTCTCTCTGCGACGAGATCAACATCATCCTTAATAATTGTGTATTCTGGGATTCACTTATGGGATTTGGTCATCTTGTACAACCCACCTGTATGTATAATTGGTCATTTGGGTGGCCCTGTCTCTTGTGGAGTAGTTTTTGACGGGGTTTCTTTCATCCTTCTGTCCCCGCCTTCCTTGTTCTTCCTACACTGGGGCATTGTCATTCTTTCCTATATGCGCATCCTTCTTTGGGGCGTTTCCCTTATTTTGTGTCGTTGTCTTTTGACTAGGCTTCACTTGCTACGTTGGTTTCTTTATCATTGTGTTTCCTACTGCAGATGTCTTTGACAACCCTACCTCCACGTCCTTTCTCTTTGGCATATCCTTGGTGATGAATGGGATTTTCCAGTCATCCTTTCAGTCTTTCATTTCCATTTCAACTTCCTCTGTGTTGATGCATAATCAAAGTTGTAGCCATTCTTTCCCTGGATCCCTGTGTGCTTGGATCCACATGTTGTGTTGTGTAGCCCTAAAGTTCATTATCCCTTGATATTGCATGACCACTTTCGAATTTATCCTCCAAGTTTTCGCTATGGTGTCTTGTGTGTCATTGAGATACCGAGCAAAGGTGTTGGCATTGCCACTTCTTCGCTTGGGGTCCGAAGTGCTTTCCATCGATGTGTACCATGTTGCACAAAAACTTCCTACTCTGTCATATAAGTATGAGTACAGAGGATCCTACCATCCTATTAAGGCTATTAGGATCATGAGCCAGGAGTAGTGGAACTTTATTTTGAAATCCTGCATGTCCTTGTAGTCATCCAGGAACAGGTTTAGTAAGTATGGGGCCCAACTAAGCATCGTGTTGTGTGTGCATTGTGTTACTGCTACGACAACCCCTATAGGAACCTCCTCCTTGCGACATTTGTGAAGCAATTTGCATGCCATTAATTGTGTGGCCATCCTGGTGATTGCATTGCTAATTCTCTTTAAAATAATTCTGCACGAGCCTCTTTCCATCCCACATGTCTTCTTCATCTCTTCTACGAGAGCCTTTTCCTTGGTTTTATCGTCCAAGTATTGTGCAGGCTTCTTGCCATTTGATGGCAGGCCTATGATGAATGCAATTAGTTCTATGTCAATGGAAACTGGTTCTTCTAACCACAAAAATCATCCATGGAGGGCCGCCAGCAACTCCTTGACGCATTTTTTCACATATTTTCCCCATCTGAAGTGAGGAATTTCCAACAAATTCAAAACCCTTTTGTTTTCCAAACCTACTACCCATTTCTTTGGTTGCAACATTGGATCTTCGAATGGCCCTATGCACAAGCTCTCCATATACACCTATTGCGCAAATTCTGGGAATTTGTTAGTGTCAGACACATCGTGGTTTGTGTACCTTAGTATTTCAATGCACCCTATTAATATTTGCATGGGTTGCACCCCATCTGGAATGTGTGACAAGATGATTGAGGCATCAGGATACTTGAAGGGGACCATGCGATTGGTTGTTTCCCCTTCCTTTGTGTTGTCACACTGGATGTCCAAGCCTCTGGCTCTCTTCCTTCCCAGCCTGAATTTGGCTACCTCATGATATCCTCAAGATGCACTTCCTCCTATTGTGTGGACCCCACCATAGGTTGTGGCCTTGGTCCGTCAGACTCTATTCTTTCGCTGTCACAGCCATTTGTTATGTGGACTGCTTCAGCCCTGGAAGGTTGCAGTGGGTTACCTGTGGTTAAAGCATCATGGCCCTACGCACTATCATGTGAGTCGATATCCATCCCAGCCATCGTCGAGGCCTTCTCTTCTTCCTCGACCAGTGTGGTGCTCACTAGTTCGACCTGCGGCGAGGGAATTGCGTTGACATCGACGATTCCCTCCCTCTTTGTAAACTCTTGTTCTACCTCTGTGGTTTCTTGTGGTGACCTATGGCTTATATTTGTTTTTCATGTTGTTTGGCTAGGTGTTTTGACCTTTGGAGTTGCCATAATGGTTGATTCTTCCTTTCCCAATTGAGATTCGACTTCTTTGATCTCTGCACTCGCCTATTCGCCTCTAATCTTCATGCTCGTTAGCTTCACGGGTTTGTAAATACACAATAAGTCTTCTTTGGCCTACGTTTTGACTTTATATAGGGTGTCATAAGTGCCCTGAATCTTCTTAGAGAATCTTCTTTGGTTTTTATTAATGCGTTGAAGCTTGTCGAGTACGCTTCGTTCAGTTTTATAAATGCCCATTTTTTGTCTTTTTACCCCAACGACTATTTTTTCTTTTCCGACCGTTGGCCCCTTTTTTGGTATGCTGCACTTTTTCATTGTGTTGTACATTTCTATTGTGACTTTCCCTCAATGCGCGGTTTTTTTTTCCTATCAACCATATGTTGCACTTGGTCACTTCTTCTTTTTGTCACGTTGGTTCCACTATCTTTTGCACACAATATTTCTCGATATTTTGTATTTTCTTTCGTTTCTACTTTTTGTTTTCTTCATTTTTCTCCATTTTATACTTTTGTATTCCTTTTTCTAAGTTTTCTTTCCTAATTTCTACTATAGTACAGTATATACATACCTTTCTTACTGTGTTGTAACTTTTAAGGGTTAGTAGGTTGACTGTCCCTGTACAGTTTCAGTCGACTACCGTTGATCATTGCTTTCAATTATGTTCTTCCCAAGTCCTCTAGTTGTACATATCCCCCATATGTGACCATTTTTACTTCATATGTCCCTAGGCAATGCATTCTAAACTTACCAAGGTGTTGGGAATATTTTTTTTCATAGAGTAAAACTAGGTCTCCCTCCTTAAAACTCTTCTTTTTAATATGTCTGTCGTGTCAAGATTTGTCTCTTGCTTTCTATACTTCCTGGTGAAATCCTGCCAAAATCCTATCCTCTTCCATTTCAATTCGTTGACTTAGCCTCTCTTGTACTGCGCCTCTTTCATTCATGTTGGTAATTGTTGATATGCGTAGATAGGGTACAAAAAATTATAATGGTATTATTTCTTCCTTCCCATACACCAATATAAATGGTGTCTTTCCTGTCAACTTATTACATGTGGTCCTATATTCTCGTAGTACTGCTAGTATTTTCAAGTCCCAATCATGCATGTTGACATTGCAAATTTTAGTCAGAGCATTTTCCAAGATCTTGTTGAAAGCTTATACTATTCAATTTTCCTAAGGATGACATGGTGTACTCTTCTAGTGATAGACTTCAAACTCCTCAGTCATAGCTCTGATGGTATTATTGATCAAATGAGTGCCTTGATCACTCATCAGAATCCTAGGACATCCAAATCTGGTGATTACTTTCTCAAATAAGAAGTGTGTTGTTGTCTCTGTGCTACAGTCTTTGACTGGTGTTGTTTTTTCCCATCTTGTTAAGTATTCAGTCACAGTATTGATATATCTAGCTCCTGACCTTTTTGTTGGTGGATTTATTGGTCCAAAAAAGTCTATTTCCCATTTTTTAAATACCTACAGAGTCACTTGTGGTCTTAGAGGCATCTCATCCCTTCTGTTAGGCTTTCCAACCCTCTTACAAACATCACATTTCCAACAATATTCCTTGGCATCTTTATGCATTGTTGGCCACCATAATCCTGCACACAATACCTTCTATGTGGTAGATTTACCTGCATAGTGTCCTCCAACGATACCTTCATGAGCTTCTATTAAAATTTTGGGCCTTTCATGTTCCAATACACACCTTCTCAAAATGATATATGCACCCATTTTGTATAAATGTCCTGCAATAAGTTGAAAATCTGCAGCTCTGACTACCATATTTTTATTTTGCGCAGTGCTAAACTCTTGTGGTGCAACCCTTGCACTTAAGTATTAAATAATATCAGTGAATTATTCATCAGCTACCTATACTAAAAATAGGTGTGCATAGGGGAAGTTGTCGTCCAAGTTCGTAGGTTCTTCTCCATTATTTACCCTTGATAGGTGATCAAGTCTTGCATTCAACTTCCCTAGTTTGACTATCACTTCGAAATCAAATTCTTGGAACAATAATAGCCATCTACAGATCCTCCCCCCCAACACTGGCTTGTTGACTAGATATTTGAGGGAATAATGGTCTGTGAACATTTTAAAGTGTTTACCCAGTAAATAGTGCATGAATTTCTGAAGTGCATATACCATGGCTAGGCCTTCTCTTTCTGTGGTGTTGTAGTTATGCTATGATTCTGGTAAAATTCTCCTTCCAAAGGCTATAGGATGGTCTAAGTGCCCTGCTCCTGGTTGCACCAGAATTTCTCCAAGTGTTATGGTTGATGCATCTACATGCACATGAAATGTCTTTTCCCAATATAGAAATACTAGTATAGGTATTGTTACCATCTTCTGTTTTAAATTCTCCAATCCTTGCTAACAGTCCTCATTCCACTGAAATTCGGTGTCCTTCTTTAACAGTTTTTCCATTGGTGTAGTAATCTATGCATACCCCTTTATAAACTTCCTGTAATAGCATGTATGTCCCAATGTTTCTCTTAACTAGCGCACTGACTTTGGTGGTGGTAAATTTACAATGACTGCAAACTTAGAAGGGTCCATTAGTAAACCTTGTTTACACATTATATGTCCCAACAATATTCCAAAAGGTATACCAAAAATGCATTTATTGATTTTTAATGATATCTGACATTTCCTGCATATTTCCAACATTAATCTTAACACTTCTACATGGTCCTTTAATTGAGTATATATAGTCTAGTCATCCAGATATACTTCTAGAAATTGATGTGTGAATTCCTTAAAAGCAACTATGACTACCCTTGAAAATATGGTTGGTGCATTATTCATCCCAAATGGCATGATTGTAAATTGGTAGGATCCC
>ML800960.1:432540-442545 GCA_009831015.1 Picea engelmannii | reverse complement strand
ATTATTCTTAGTGTACAATGGAACTATACCTTTACCATTGACTGTAACTTTACAATCATTTCCCAGTTTGACTTCAGATTGAATACTAGTATCAATAAAAGAAAATAAGTTCCTATTACCAGTCATGTGGTTACTGCAACCACTATCCAAAACCAAATATCATTAGCATTTTCCTGAGTGACATTACAAGTCAAGAACATAGGATTTTGATGATCCTTAGACTCATTTGATATGTGTAGACTGCTTTCCAGCATCTGCTTGCTTCTTCCAACATTTGTTAGCAAAACGCCTAAACTTCTTACAATAATAAAATTGTACTTTAGTTTTGTCATACCTCTGATTTTCTTGCTGCCAGGATTTGCTACTGCTCCCTCTTAAAGTAGGAGGATTGTCCTGGAACTTCTCCTCAGATTTTGATTCATCTATGTTGTCCCTTGGACTAGAAAATTGACCTCCTCTTCCACGATTATAAGACCTTCCTCTGCCTCTGCCTTTGGTAATATGCAGTTGGGATTTGAAAGCATGCTCAAATGATCCTTCTTCATATATAGATATCCTAGATTCATGATAAACAAGAGAACCAGTTAACTCATCAATTTGCATTTGGCTTAAATCTTTAAATTCCTCTATGGGTACAACAACAGGTTCAAACTTCTTGGGCAAACTTTTTAGCACTTTCTCAATAACTCTTTTATTTTCAATATCATCTCCATACTGCCTGCGCTGGTTCACAACACTCATTACTTGAGTCATGAAAGTATCAACACTTTCATTATCCTTCATCTTCAGATTTTCGAAATCCCTTCTCAAATTCTACAACTTGTCTGTCTTCGCCTTGGACACACCTAGATAACAAGTTTCAAGAATGTCCCAAGCCATCTTTGAAGATGTAGCACTAGCAATCTTCATAAAAATGGATTCATTGAATCCTTGCTGAATTAATCCAAGAGCTTTATTATCCTTCTTCTTGTTTTCCTTCAGCAAAACACGGTCAGCATTAGACAGAGCCAATTATGCTACAACATCAGCTGGCTCAACATAACCATCAATGACATAAGTCCATAAATCCCGAGAACACAAAATCGTCCTCATTTGAATATACCAAGTATCATATGAATTCTCGCTCAATATAGGAACCTGCACCTGAGAAGAGCTACTACCAGACATCCATTTATAAAATTTGTGAAAGAAATCAAATAAACCTTCACGGAGAAAAATAAGAAAATAAAATTTGGCACTAACAGGAATAATCTGCAATGAACTAAGCACTTGCAGGATAGGTAGCTAGCTCTGATACCAAATGTGAATAACCAAGGGTCGTGTATCGACGTTTACAGATGCTTGATTCCAAAACAAAACATAGCCAGAATTGACGAGACGCGAAATCACGAAAAAGGTTGTGGGCTCGGGACCTCGTGGTATCGGGTATCGACATTTGGAAGTACCCAACAAAATGCAGCAATCCCCTGAGTCGCGATATGGAGAGAAATCTATGGGGCCCGCTACTTCAGGGTTTCGGGTATCGACAATTGAAAAATGCCAAACACCAAAACAAAATGCAACAGGAATTACCAAGTTGTGATATGTGAGAAAGGGTGTTAAAAGGTGAGCGGCTCAATTGAACAAACCGACAGATGATTCGAAGAAGAAATTTCCAGAACATAGTTTACAAACTCAATGAGTCAAAAACAAAATTATAAACGTTGAGCACTCCAATAACAGAATTTTATTCAGAAATTGCTTTCAAGCTTCTTGTCTGTCATATTCCATATATATCAAATTACAATTACAGCTGTGTTATTTAAACATTAACATAATTCCCCTTCGATCTTCTAAAAGATTTTAATCAAGGCGTTGTTGGAATTCGGTTGCCTTGAAAGGTTAAGGCGGCCACCATTTAGGCAATGTAAGAAAAAATAGAAATCAGTGGTTTAACCCTTGATTCTTAAAAGGTCAAGACGACTACTGATTCACAGTTTAAACAGGGGCGGTGAAATGATTAATTTATGACACAGATCACCTATCTCCAAATGGAATTGGACCACTGCGCTATTCACACAGTAGGTAAGGAACTTAATCAAAAAACAATGCTTATAGGGAGGAAGCATGTACACATAAGGTCGAGCAGAGACTTAACTAAGGCGTGGACAAATGAGCAAAAATTGCCAGGTGGTTAGACCTAAAATTCTACAAAAGTTGGTAGTCATCCTTCTATCCAAAATTTCCTAAAACAAAAGAAGGACTATAAATTTCAAGAAAAACGTGGAGCAATTCTGGTCGCAAGGATGGATGTTCCACAAAATTTTGGTTACTGGGAATCATTAAAGGATTCCTTCCTCGATCCCACACATTCTGAGCGCGTCTGGCAGAAATACAACCTCTATCTTAAGCTCTTGAGCACAATAGACTCCCATGGGGGCCCACCTCAATCTCAAGTACAAGGAAAATTATTTACAACAAGTTTGGCTGCAAGGTTTTTTTTTTTTTGCTACTCCATAAATCAACAAAAGATCTCAACAAAATACATTCTTAGCTAAGCCGAAAATGATAGAATATTTTTCTAAATCGGTCTACATTTTAAAATTTAAAGATACGTAGAAAAAAGATCTGCGTGCAATAAAAGATCCAAATCATAATGAAATATAATTTGTAGCAAGGATTATGGCGCACAACCACATATTCAAAGTCATAGAGAAATACATTAGAATTCACCTTATATAACGTCAGCGAAGACAATCAATAATAACTAAATTCCTTAGTACATAACATCGAAGACGCTTTATGCGAAAGGTAATTACCTTCAATATCTTACATTAAGAAAATGTCCTATGCATAGAGATACTTAGCATACCACCTATCAAGATCAATTCCATTACAAAATCGGAATACAACATTTAACCATAATACAATAACAACTAGCAAATAAATACCGTAGCCGACGACAAATTTGAAGATGGGTTCTGTGATGGTGATCGTCCTCGTTCCCACTTGCTAAATGTTGAGACCTCACCAGTACCTCCCAACCAACGCTTGGGGTACTTTTCTTCACCCTAAGCCCCCTGAGCCACAAAGAGGCCACACACACAACCATAGAATAATCTAGCACCGAGTTCGCCTCGCAAGGTCGAGATATCACTCTCTATTCGAGTTGGGTATCCCAAATCCCATGAGAAAAAACAGTCAAGAAAAAATTCGACAACGTAACCTTATGCCTACCGGTCGTGATCCATATCTCTTCTCTACCATTTCTTTTATAGATTTCTCTTAGTGACTAGTTTCCAAAATGCACATTAATTTTATTTTTTTTAATTTTTATTAGGAATATTCTCCCCCGTACACTTGTCACCTAATCCCTTAGTTGCATCAGAAATTCATTTAATTAATTAAATTAAATTGCCAATTTCCTTCACCCACCTAAAATCATTCCTAAAAATGCTTCTCGTTGTCCCTTTATTCCCTCACATTCCCTTAATGATTGATGTTTTTCTTAAAGCTTAGTTGAGTTCATTTTAGGAAAGTTCTCTAGACTAGATTCCCTTCTATGTTCCACATTTTTTTACAATCAATTTCCCCTTTTTGTCTAAGTTCGAATTTAACAAGTTTTGCACATAAACAACACTTAAATTCTTTTGATAATTTAATCCCCCTTTTAATTCTAAATATGATTCCCCCCCCTTTATTAATTGTTTAATCAAAGTTTTGTCCTCATATCCTACTTAGACCTAGGTTTTAATTTCAACTAGGCTTAACACATTTTTAAGGGAAAAGTTATAATTAATAAACTTTTACTAATACATAATTATTTTAAGGCTGACCATGTCAAGGTAAGATATCGTTTTCTAGGCACCTAGGTTCATTGGATCACATGTGTTGAAAACCCACGACATGCCTTTCAAGAGACACTACGTGCTCCAAGGGTGCCAGTCTCCTTCATTCATGTTCATTTATGCGACGTGCCCTTCAAGATGCACTACGTGCTCCAAGGGTGCCACTCTCCTTTTGACTGATTTTGGTAGACGTCTAACCCTTGGAGTCAATACTCCATCAGGCAACTTTGTGGGAGACTAATGGCCTCTAAGGAATAAGGACCCTGCCTTATTGTGTGCCCCTCAAAATCTTCGTGAGGGACTGTCTCAGTGTTCCCTCACAACATCGTGAATCTCTCGAAGTAGGTAATTGTTAACCTACAGTTCGAGCCACGATGAGAGTGCTAGTAGGTTGTGGTAGGGTTTCTGCCACACCTCCCCCTCAACATTTTTGGTTGTCATGCATGACCCCTTTACTCCAAATGTGAGTCTGATTACCAAGCAGTCGCCAACCTGCATACATCAACGAAATATGTCAGGGATCCATAATCAACATCATAATATACCTGTCATATGTCACATATGAAATAACAAAAATACTCAAACCATAAATAGTCCACTCCCGGACTCGATCCAGAGTCCAAGGAGGTCCATCAATGCCATCGACATCCTAAATCTGTCCAGATTCCTGCACACTTAGGAGAAATCAATCAATAGCACCTGTCAATACAAATATAATCAAATAACATATCATCATATCCACAACATCATCACAATCCATAAGCAAAACAATCAATCATATCATGAACCAGATCACTTGCATGCAAGTGTCCTCAAGGAATAAGCCCCATCAGGTGAGCGTAAGAGAAAGATGTTATAGGTAAGAAAATGAGAATTAAACAACTCCAGAAAGAGTTGAAACACATGATGAGAGAGAATCAAAGGGTAAGAACAATAGAAAATGATGAAGTGGTTCCAACTAGGGAACACATACTTGACCAACAAAATGCGGAACTTGACCTGATCAATGAGGAATTTGATGAAATATATGAAATAGTGATGTCAAAATTTACATTCTTCTTAGGTATAAATTATGAACCTTGGGCAACTAAAATGAAAAAATTACTATGGTTAGTAGATTTATTTCATTATGATCATGAAGGTCATATCAATTTCTATGATAAGAGAAGAGGTGTAATAGAATTACAACTTTTTATATCAGCATTGGATGAAAACATCTTGTCTAGTATTTTGTGTGAATTCGGTGAAGTGTACAATGCAAAAATATTTTGGAATATTCTTGAAATGAAGTATAGCATGAAGTGGTGTGAGAAAGATGAAGTTGATGAAGATATTGTTGTTGAAAACTTTGTAACTGAAATAGAGACTGAAAATGGTCACATTGAAATTGCAATGATTAATGATGAAAGTGTGTCTATAAATGATAATAAAGCAACCTATGATAATGAGGAAACTACCAATGATGTAGTATGTAGTGATTTGATGAATTCAACAAATAAAATTGTTGATGAACTTGAACGTGCTAAATTTGATGAAGACAAGTGTAAAACAACCCATGAGAATGAAATCCTTATGGAAGAAAATCTCTTTGAAACAAAGACATATGAAGTCAAATTTGATGAAAACTATTCATCTCATGAAGAGTGGTCAAATCTGTTGCATGGAAAACATGTTATTGGTGAGCTATTGTTTGGTGAGAAGAGAAGCTCATTTGCATACACAAACCAAGTGAAATACAATATGTTTGTAGTGATAGATCCTGGTAAAGAGGTTGAAGACACGAAACAACTAGTTCTAATAGCAGTTGAAGCTCAAAATGAAGATTATTATGCAACATTAGAGGCAAGGAAGACAGACGAAGAAAGAAAATCTCTCTTAGAAGAGAAAAATGAAAAGAACCAGTATGGTTCTTCCTATTATTTTTCAAATGATTGTAACAATGTTTTTTAGTGTGCAGGTTTACAAGACAACAACTCATTTTCAATAGTGATTGATTATGAAGAAAACAGGGAAGAAAATGAAGAAATTGATGAAGAAAATCTTGAGTCAATTTTTATGGTTTGGAGCCCGGAAGAAATCAAGTATTATTATGAATTGATGTTGCAATAGTACATTGAGCATGACATTGATGATTGTATCCAAAAAGGGCAAGAACCCACTTATGAGAAGTTGGAAGAATTTACAAGTATTAAAGAAAAATGCTTCCAAGAACCTACAGAAGTGTTGAGGAAAAAAAACAATAGTCAGTTGCCAAGTTCCAAAATAAATAAGAACAAAGCCAAGATGACAATGACACAGAATAGAGTCAAGATGAAACATATTTGGAGCAGCAAGCCAAGGAAGGTGTTGCATCTCCATTACTATCTCACAACAAGAAAGGTCAAGATGAAACTGTGAGCATCAAGTTGTAAGCCTAGTTGAGACTAAGACTAGCATGCATGATACTTATGTTAGGCATTAGTATTGTAGACAATCCATTTCTCCATTAAGGGGGAGTGTTGGATAAATAATGGAGAAATTATAATGTTGTTAGGAGTGCTTTCATAAGTTTGGTATGAGAGTGGTTTGAGATCCTATTTTATAGGAGTTTGCTCTAAAGTCAATTTGTTGTTCTACAACTATATATGTAATGGATTTGTAATCAATCTTGTTTGGTATGAGAATGGTTTGAGATCATATTTTATAGGAGTTTGTTCTAAAGTCAGTTTGTTGTTTTACAACTATATATGTAATGGATTTCTAATTAATTTGGCATAGGTTGTGTGGCCTCACTAATCTATATATGTAATGGATTTCTAATCAATTTGGCATAGGTTGTGTGGCCTCACTGATCGCTCTCCAATTTTAAGTGGACTACGTGGAAAAAAAGGGAGATCTCATTCCTTAGGTTGTATAGGATGAGAAGGAACAACAAGCCTATGATTAAGAGGAACAACAAACCTAGGAAGTAATGCCTTTCATACTTAGTCAATTGATTTATCTATTTAAAGATAAGTTTATGTTATCTTTTATTCAAATATATATAGTCTTACACCAATTTGATGTCTAGCTTGACCATGACCTTAACACACACACATATATATTATTAAAATAAGTATATATAAATTGTATTAATACATTCATGTGTTTATAACTGTTGTTATATATATATATATATATATATATATATATATATATATATATATATTGATTCATGTGTTTTATTATGGTTGTTAATTACATTTATATGCATGAATCAATTCATGTGTTTTATAATTAGTGTTAATTACATATATAAATTTAGCATGTTTCCTCTTATTAATTTATTATGCGAAAGAAGATTTAAAAAAAAATTTAAGTGTTGTATATTAACCAAACATCTATAATGTATGAGCCGGTATGGTGTTCAGAGTGCAACCTATAACCATGAAATAAAAATAAAAGAAATATGAAAAAAATGGAGTAACAAAAATCCATTTATATATTGATGGTTACCAAGATGTTTAACTCCAAATATTCTGAAAGCCGGGGCTCGTAGGAAATTAAAATATTTTTATAGCCAGGGCTGGTATGAAACTAACCATTTGTTCAACATAGAATTTAATAGCTATATTAAGTATTATTTTCTATGGTATGATAAGAAGAGAACATGAACAAGGATGCCGGTAAGAGGAGGCACCTTGCTTCCTTCTACCATTTATGAAAGGGCAATTCAAATTCCAGGGTATGGAGTCAAACTTGAGAGATACAATGGAAAACAATAACATAATACGAATGCATATGTGAGTGAAGGAAACCGTCCTATGAACTTGGAGGCTTCAAAACAAAAACGAATCAATTTTCTCCAGTTAACCAAGCACACTTCTGATTTTACTAGTATAAATCTTTACATTGAGAAGTTTACACTGAATACAGAGATACCTTCACATCCTGATGACCAGAAGCACTCATGGCAAGCCTATGCTACACAAAGATAAGGGAGGAACCCAAACATCACACCATACCTAAAACAAAAGGATGGACACATAACATTGGATATATAAAAGCACCACACAGCCGCGTACCAATCAGTAACGGAATAAAATAAGTTTTACCCTAAAGCTCTGGTCGGCGTCTGTAGAGAGTTGAAGCAGATAACAGAACCAGAAGAATCAGGAACACAACTGCAGCGAAAGAGGCACTAATAGCACCGATGGCTTGGTCACAGAATGAATTGAATCGTTGACAGATAGAAAACCAGTTGGTGCGGGTGTTTCCTTTGCGAGCTACATACATTATTGCTACTGCTGCTGCTGCTCCTGATGTACAAACAGCCACCATCACCTGCAATTACAGCATATATTAGCTCGATTCTTCTCTTGTACTTTCCAGGGACCAAACCCACATTATACATATTATGAAAAAAACTGTGAGCAATAGGAATTAATGCATACTCACCGTATCGAAAAAGATGAGAAAAACCCTAGAGGCTGCCACACGGGGTCTCACTATGTTGAAGATGGAGACAGGCAGCGATAAAAGTAGGTATAAACCCACAGTGGCGTTGGCTATGACGAAGTATCTAAATCCATAATTAACAATAAATCTCCACAATTATTTCACAGATACAGTATAATTGAGACTCTCACTAATTATTTGAGAAAAGTAGGAAGAGTAGTGTAATACGTACACGAAGGCTGATAGATGGTAGAATCTAGCTGTGAATTGGAAGAACTGGGTGAAAAATGGCAGAGTTTCATTAGTTGTGCCCATGGTAATAGCTGCAGCAAGGGTGGCTCCAATGGCAAGCAATCTCAGAAGAAAATCAAGAATTGCCCGCCCTCTTCCTTTCCGTCCTACTGGAGGGGGAAGTGGTAGCTTAGCTTCAGCGCTCCCTGATTCTGTCTTCATTTTAAGTCTGAGACTGAACTGAAAACCAGACTAGAAATATCAAAGTCAATGGGGCAGACAATGATAAAAACAGAGCAGAGAATTGGGAATTCCGAGAATTTTGTGCTTGAAATCTCTCTGAAATTGTTACGAATTTAAAGAAAAATCTAACAGAAGTGGACAAATATTTAGATAAATATTATTGTATAGAATTAGGTTTTAATCTGCTGAACCCATGGACAGGTATTGCATGGACCTGCTCCGATAAAACCTAACTTCAAATGAATATCGTTTGTTCATGATGTCCTCAGCCTGTAATGGAGAGCAGATCGCGATTAGGTATATGTGCGCAGGGCTATCATTCCTTAAATCTCGAATAAACAAACCATCTACTTTGTCTCTTCTACATATTTTGAGGTCATTTTTAAAATGACATACATAAGAAAAAACCTACTCTTTATAACTGTTCTCGTTACTCGGGTTTGTTGTAAAGTATATCCGACATGAGGAATATCCAGATATACAAATCCACTGTAGGCTATTCTTCAAATATAAAATAATGCTTTCGCTATTTTTTTTATGAGGATATAAAATTGAAAGCAATGCGTTTGTTTTTTTTATCTCCATATTCGGTATTTACTAGGACAATCACACAGTGTCTGGTTGATAGACGCTTATAAGAAATATATTTCTTAGAAAATATGGAGTAGGATAATAGTTGTCCTTCGCTCGCATGGATTGTTTAGAAAATGTGAAGGTAGGATCCTTAGTCAACATTTAGGTCGTTTGGGACAATGGACTATTGGAATTTGGAGTCAAACCCTGTCTTAGACCTCTTAAAATGGATAGAAAGGGATAGATTTATTCAAAATTGTAATAATTTATAAAATATTTTTTTTTTAACTAGAACGGTTATGTTGTATTAATCAGCTTTCAGGCAAGCCTGAATCAGAAAGTTACATATCTGAAGAAGGTTGGTGACCTCTAACAGTGCTGCCAACCTTCTTGTGAATGTCTTGGGAAACCAATCCCATTTGYTTCTTGAACTAATTCGAGAAAATGAMAAAAATTGCATACATGAGTAAATTCTCACAAATTGTGAGCATAGTAGAAGACAGAAGCAAAGCATTAAACCGAGGGGGATGAAAATTTCCCCTTAATGTAGGGGTCCAGCTTTTTCTGAGAACCTAAAGAAATGTTGGAGGCCGCCTCCTTTTCTCTGCGCGCTTTATTGGTCTTTCTCCCTCGGGTAAGGGGTGGAGACAGAGCTGAATTGTCTTCCGTATCAGAAGTTTCCACAGAGACTGAAACAACCAGGCCTGCAGAGGCA
>ML800960.1:406762-431943 GCA_009831015.1 Picea engelmannii | reverse complement strand
AGTCCTTTTTCGAGATTAACCTCAACACAAATACGAGCGCAAGTGAACTGTTCCCCCTTCGGCTCCGCCCTGTCCAGGAAACGCCCAAGCTTATTCCCAATGTCCTCCAGAGAGCTTATCCCCCAGAGATGCAATGGGAGGTGAGGCAGCCTAACCCAAACAGGGGCTGCTGTGATCTCGGCTCCGGGGTTAAAGTCAAGAGTCCAGGGGGCTAAGAACATCCCTTTCGACCCCATGAAATAGGGACCAGATCTGAAAACTAAATCCCGGTCCGCTTTCCTCGTGAAGCTGAAGATAAAAAACCCTCTGCCTACTGCATACAGAGTAACGTTTCCCTGTATCATCGTCTTCCAACGATCATCCATCCATGCCTTCACTGTTTTGGGGTTTGGCCATAGCTCCGTAAACTTTACAATGAGAGCATTTTCTGCAAGAAGGAGAGCAAGCTTGCAAGGTTCCTCTGGATCTAGCTCCAGAGAAGGGATCTCCTCCATCTTCTTGACAAACTTGGACGAGAGAGAAGGCTTGGATTTAGGTCCTGCTGAGCAGACTAACGTTTTGAAAGCTTCCAATGGGTTTTTATCCATCTCAGCGGTCGGGACTGGGGCCATCGTAGGAGGCGGCGTCCTCCAGCAAGCAAGAGGCTGAGCAAGTCGCCGAGGCCACTTCTCCAAAAAGCAGACCAAACCAAGCCGCAGGCGAGAGGGTTCACGGCCCTGTATTCCCTTTGACGCTGCTCCACTCGAAGACACGCCCAAAAACAACACCAAAACGCATGCAAGGCGAGAGGGACGCACTATTATGCCGATCCTTGGCCCTGTAAACCTCCCTGGTCGCTGCTACGCTCATTCGGCAAGAGGGACGCACTATTATGCCGATCCTTGGCCCTGTAAACCTCCCTGGTCGCTGCTTCACTCATTCCTGCAAACAAAAACGGATCGGAGGCGGCTAGGGTTTAGGCCCTAGCCGCGTTACTGCCTCTCGCTCCATCCGGCTCCAGAAATTTTTCCATCTCAAACTCCTTTGATTCGTTTCCACACCTATTCTAGGCGCCCTAATTTATAAAATATTAATATTGTAAATTATAATAGTTTATAAAATATTAATAATGTAAATTTATATATGGTAGATTTATTTTAATTTCAGATTAAATATTAATAGAATATATTAGTAATGTAAATTTATATTCTTGTAGATTTATTTTAATTTTAGATTAATGTTTTTATATTTAATTTATTTTTAAGCTTTAAAAATTTAAGAAATTTTTTATAATAATAATTATAATATATATATATATTTTTAAATAGATAATTAATTTATATTTTTATGATAAAAAAATTATATAAAAAAAATTGAATTTTAATAATGTTTTAGAAAAGATAATTTAAGAGAATGTGATTTTCACTTTGATGAAAAAACTCACCCTTAAGAAGAGAATAACATAAGAATAATGTTTTTTTTTTAAAAGTGAATGAAATAGAAATATTATTTTTAAATAAATCATATTTATAAATTGATAAAAAAATGTCATTTTTTTTAAAGTGCATTTTCATGGACCATTTTCATTCAAACATTTTCATGCATTTTTCTATAACTTTTATCTAGGAGTTTTAGGAGTTTGACTTCATCAAGGAATTTTTTTTTCACTAAGTCATGTCTCTATAATCTTAATTTACTAGTTTGACCTAGTCAAGTGCATAAGTTCCCTCTCCCACTCTCGTTTAGAATTTATTTCCTCTCTATATTCAATATAAACAATTCACTGTATTTACCAAAACCACTCAAGGGGACACCTAGCAAACTAACCCTAAATAGTAGGGATAATGCTATATAATAAGTTTAGATCCTTTGAAGACAAGATTTAGAAATACTTAGAAAATAAAATATTAAGGTTGGAGGCCAAGATGTGGAAGATAGAGATTAGATTACAAGAAATGGAAAAGGAAAGCCAAGGAAAGAAATAAGATTAAAGAGATCTATAATCTAGAAAATCTTAACGAGGAACAAGATTAAAGAGATAGATGAAATTTAGCTAAATAATAATTTGGCCCTAAATAGTTTAGAAGGTAGGATATCAAACCCATTAAAGAGGAAATGAATAAGATTATAGAATTAAGCCATGAGCCTAACACAAGATCTTTAATATTCATAATTTTTTGTTTAAAATAAATGAAAGATGGGGTTATTCTAACACTTGTGAGGGAAGAACTACAAAATAAATTACAAATTGAAACAACTTGTATTCTAGAAAAAACAGAGGCCAAAAAAAATAATAGAGCATCAAGATAGGTTAATTCATGTTAAGGTGAGCTCTAATGACCATAAATATGACATACTTAGTAAAACTCTAAGCTTAAAAGGGTCAACAATATTTATAAATGAAGACGTCATTCTACCTCATTCTAGAAGACCAACTTGAATTAATGAAAGAAGTTCAAAAGGTAAAACAAGTACGGAAAGAAGGAGAATAGGAAATAATTAAGAATAGAAAAGTTATTAGTAGAGATATAGGCCAAAAATCTAATTACAAATAGGAATTTGGGACTCTTTGGATCATCTCTTGGGAGTATCGTGGTTTTCCAAAATGATATTATATTACTTGTTGAAACTTGAGAACCTAAAGAATCTAAGGTACCAAACATACAAGGATTTGTCTTGTGGTTCATATGGAACAAGAGAACCTACTATAGAGGGAGTGGAGGCATAGCTTGTTACATAAAAATGAACATTTTTGCTCACATTAGGATTCATAAGAAAAACCTTTTCAATTAGTAAATGCGAATGGAGATTTCAGATATTAATGCTAAGAATATTTGTATAGCAATATGTTATTTCATATCTATTAATACTACCTTTTATAAGAAAAACAATCTAGATAAATTTTTTCCTTACAATGGTTTAGAACATGATATTTATAGTCTGAGAAATGAACGTAGTATCCTCTTTCTAGGAGACTTTAATGCTAGAAAAAAAAACCATTAAAGATTTTATTTTAAGCAATGAATTCAACCCTAATCCTCTATGGCTAAATGAGGACCTTTTTTAAGTTAGTAAATGCAAAAAAAACTTTCAAGACTTGGTTGAGAATTTGTTTGGTACCAAACTAATCAAACTCTCCAGTTCTCAAGATATAATAATTTGCAATGGTCTAATGAAATGGACAAAATCCAATTGGATGACTTTTATTCATGGGATTGGCAGTGATATCGTAGATGACGTGATATTTGATATCCTCGTATACAACCAAAAGAAAAAATTTGACATCTTAAATGACCATGAGTGTGAATATCTTCATATACATTTAATACTAACTCTAAATGATCTAGATTGGATCATTCTATTATTTTTCATCTATCCTGATGCATTATGGGTGAAAAAATTGGAGGAATCAACTTGTAGAGCTATTTTAATGACTAGTCCAAATTTGGAAATTTGGGCTAAAACAAACCATCTAAAATCTTCCAGATCCATTTTGAGGCATCAAACGACACTTTTTTTATGGTCCGAACCTTACTATCGAGCCATTTTATATATTCTATACATTGATACATTTCCAATGATGCAAGAATCACCTAAATCAGAGTTCATATGTGAATGTTATGCCTCTCGCAAGTTGACCTGCCATATTGATCACCATGGTTTGAGTGGATTCCACGCCAACCTCTGTTACCTAAAAATGTGGGGATAGCCACGTAATGGATTTTATAAGAACATTATATAAGTTCCAAACACTTATCACAATTGAGGGTTCATGAAGTCAAAACCCTACCCCTAGATGGTTATCGTGCTATGTTAAATACCGAGCCACTAGGAGGAGAAGGTGTTCCATTCTATGTTATTTTATTTTTTTCCATAGAAGAGAAGAACAACTAGGAGTGGGAAATTAGAAAGCATAACAGAGGGGGTTAATGTTATGTAGTATCCTAATAGGCCATAGGTATGAGATAACTCCATAGAGAGTGATTTTTCCTTAGTACTTGCATTATTTCCATACCAGACAAAAGAGAGCAGAGCACACTCACCTTCTAGTTGGGTTTTCTCCCTTAAGGGTTTCCAGATAAAATCTTTGTGTTATTTTGTGGATGGTGTGTGATTGTATTTTTTTGTTCACTATTTTCCACATTTTATTTATTTCATGCACAAGCATAAATTAGTCACTAAAGATTTTGGAATCTAAAGGAATTTAACCTTCATAGTGTAGATTTTAGTTTTATTTATCAAATTTGTTGGGACGAATTGTTCCAGTGGAATATCTATGGCAGTTTACATATCATATTGGTACCAAACCAAGTTTTATTGGGGTATTTGTGGAAAGTTGCAGGGATCCAAAAAATGGTTTAAGAATAAGTTCATAGAACCCTAGCCATGGAAGACGAGTCTATTCATAATAACCCTCGAGATCTAGCAAAAGAGATATTTGCAAGGTTGGAAGCACGAGTCACCGATGTCAAACACAATATGAAACTCTTCATGGTGCCTCTACCAAGAAATCTTAGATCGTTCATAGATGATGGAGGATATAACTTAGAGATCATATGAGAGGGAAAATCGGGAGATTAGGAAGACCCAGGAAATGAGTCGTAGAAAGAGCCCGAGAAAGAGTAGTAAAGTCCCTATTCAAGATGGAAGAGAAAGTGGACATAAAGCCATACCAAGTTCATATCGATGCATTAAAAATGAATCATTGGTTGCAATAACTAGGAGTTTATTTTAGTGTTCACCATATAGATGAAGAGAAAAATATTTCTTTTGCTGGTCTGAATTCCAAAGAATTGCTAGCCTTCCCATAGATCCTTTAGAATCCATGTTGGATAGACATTTTGGATAGAGTTATTATGAAAATCCTAAGTATGGAAGATATGCGCATAAGAAGAAGAAGGAAGACAAGGCAGGAGCGAAGTGCGCAACAAAGACACATTCAGGCTCAGGAGTGCATAGTAGACGCACATGAAAGAGTGCAGTGCATAGAAAGAACAAACTTAGATGAGAATAAAGTAGGAGAATAAATAAAGAGAAGAAAGCGGGCGCAAATCAAGGATAGTAGTTTGGCATGCCAAAATCATGACAGATGCACAAAAGTAGGAAGACTAGTTGTCGAGAAGGAAAAAGCATCATGCAGATGTAAAGCAGGAAAATAAAGCCTGAACAACAAGTCAACATGAGTTGTCATGAGTTAGAATAAGTTGTAATTGGTTTTTTGGGATGTGCAAAGTAGGGTTTTCATCCCTAGAATGGAGGTATAAGTATGTAATGGGTTAGTCAGAGAAGGGGTTCTCCTGTCGGGTTTGGTAATGAGTATGCGAGTGAAAGAGTCTATGTCTGAATGTTAGGGAAGATAGTTGCAGAGAGAGAGGACTGCACTGCAGAGTGGATAGGAAATATAGAAAGAGATAGAATGATGCATCTATTGTAAGCGCAGTGCACAAGCCTAAGGAGATTACAGAAAGAATAATAAAGAAGAAAGTCATTGTGGAAATAGCCCAAAGTTGGGTGAACCACGTTAACTCATGTGTCTTCTTGTATTTTATGTGATTGATCATGAATATCCTCTTTATGCATGTTAGATTAGATATGTTGCTTACATGATCCTTGCACCATAGCTATGAATGTTAAATTAATTGGTTTGTGTTACAATCTGAAGTATAATGGCACTATCTATTGGAATTCACTAAGTAACCAAGGAAGAATAGATACAAAATAATGTGCACATAACAAAAACAAGAATGATTAATATGATCACCTCCCGTTCCCTCAGTTTTACAGAAACGCAGTTTTGAAGCCCCACTAGATGCCTCAGGTGAGACTTCACTTGCATGCAGGTGATGCCAAAAGGGCCGATGTCTAAAGAGTTTTTTTGGTTAATATAACTTGAACCTAGGGTCTTATAACTGTGTGTCGATAAAGGGTTCTGCTGTCGGGATCCAGAATCTATGATTGAGGGAATGTTTTGGAGTCTGACTAAAAAAGAAATCACATAATGGATAGAAGAGAAGGAACAAGAATTTTCTCGAAAAGAGAATAGGAACCCTCGAATGAGCGAGGAACAATGGATGAAAAAGAATGTATACACACAACTACATGATATTTGCTTTAGATAATTTTTGATTATATTGAATGAGTGGTTAGAAATATTAGTGGAGAATATTGGGAAGTATTGAGTAGTAGTATCGAGGAATTGGACTCCTGATTTGGTAAGGAGGATGAATTCTATAAGTAATAAGAATTCTCACGTAATTGATTTCTTGTTGGACAATATATTGGGAGGATATATAACAGAGATTGAAGTGGATTGTACCCAGTCATACAGTGTTGCAAAAAGGTATTTCTTCAAGGGTCTGCATGAAACGTTCATAAAATTATTGGGGACATGGATAAAGATGTTTTTGTGTGAAAAGTGTGTGATGACAATGGAGTCTGATTGCTAAGGGGGATTTGTGCACATAGGGGAACTAGGGGATGACAAGAGGATCTCCTGAAGGTAAGAAATACTGAAGGAAGCAATGAAGAAGGAAGGAAGGTATCGAGGATGCATAGAAACGAAGAAGTTGTGTAAGAATAAGAATATGATTTTGGAGTACTCCACAATGAAATAAGGTACAAGAGGATAAATATTGGGGATGAGAAAGGAGATCCATGCAATGAAACTGAGTGGAGAGGTCATTGCGAAATAGTCCAGATCATAGAGATACCACACATAAAAGGAGAGGAGGAGTTCCAATATAGTCCCATAGTGGAAGAGTTGTTAATTCCTACTCAGGCTAGATCTTGTGTCAAATCCACGACTCCATGTGCGTCACCAACATTTGAGGTAACAATTGAATATTTGTCAAAAGAACTCATAGCTAGCAAGGGTGGACATAGTAGCAACAGTCAGAGAAGTGGAAATAGTTCACAAAGTCATAGTCAACCAACATTTACTAGGGGAGGTGCTACACAAAGCAACATGGCAGGGGTAGACAACACCCTCAAAATTCTTGAGTTCAAAGGAGTTGGGTTAGAGGACCCAAAACAACATCTATTTGTTTGCGAGACAATTTTGCTTGCAAAGAATGTCTAGGATGAGGATGTGAATATTGCATAGTTGGCAACCACCTTTAGAGGTCACACATTAGTCTGGTACTTGAAACTATAGAGTACCATGCCTACAGGAAAAGTGAAGACTTTAGCAAAAATTAGACAAGAAATGTTGAAAGAGTTCAAGAAGCCAAATTCTAAGTCATAGTACATTACAGAGTTCAAGGAGATCAAACAAGTGCATACTGAATCAGTCTGGGATTATGACCAATGTTTTAAGGATCTGATGGGTAGACTGACATTCTGAATCCCTAATCAACAACACCAAGAATGTTTTATTACAGGACTTATACGATACATTCGTAGGTCGTTGATTACAATAGAAGGTTGCAACACAACTTGAAGCATTTGAGATTGCAATGAAATTGGAAGCATCCCTTGTAGGAGACAGTGGAGGGATGAAACAAGTATAGACACATTTAGCGGCCTTGACAATTAAATTGACATAACTTACAAAAGGGAAGGAGAAATAGGAACAAGTCTGGTGTACCAAGTGTAGAATCAAAGGCCACCATAAGGAAAAATGTCAAGAATTTGTGCAGTATTTGGAGACCAGAGCGCCAAATCCATTAGCAAGAGGGGGATATTGTGAAATATGTAAGAAATGGGGACATCATCTGATCAAGTTTCCATTACTGCAGAAATATCAGAGTACACCAAGGAACATATTTTAAACTTCTGCAAGTCGGTCAGACATGAAGAGAATGATTGTAACGCATTCGATTTGATGAGAGAACGCACTTCATATATTTACATGATTCAGTAGGAGAACGTTGCAAAAAAGGGAGGTGATCCACAATATAATAATCATAGAGGCTTTAATCTAGGATACAGAGGAAACTTTGGCAGAGGTAGAGGCACTTGGGAAGGTACGTACTCTAAGAGAGTTTTAGAGAAGTTGTGTAGAGTTAATGAAAGATGAAACTAAGTTGAATATATTATAAGAAATGATTGATAATTACACATAAGACAAAGAAACTCCTATTGCATAGAGGGTAGTGAATTGGGTACTGCACAGAAAGAGGACCAACTCAAAATTTAGATTAAGTATGCAGATTGGAGAATATGATGTGGATAATGTTATATTGGACTTGGGGTTTGATATGAATGTGTTACCTAAGCAGATATGGCATTGATGGGGAAACCCAAGTTAATTTGGTGCCATGTTTAGTTAAGGCTCGTGAATAAGCACAAGATAGTATCAATTGGATGATTAACATGAGTACCCGTGAACATAGATGGAGTGCACAGTACAATAGACTTTGAAGTCATCGAGATCATGGAATATAGTCAACCATATCCAACACTAATGGGAATTCAATGGGACTTTTATAATGAAGTGAGAATTAATCTGAAGAGGAGGGAAATGATATTTGAAGTAGGATACTTGAAGTTTACTACACCATTGGACCCTACAAAAGGAAAAGGGTACATAGAACCAACGAGGGGGAATGAAATTGTCAACCTATATAACATGACTATGTGGATGATGATTATGTGAACCCAACTTCATATGGTGCGCTAAGTTGGAGAAGTATTAGTTCATGTGCATCAGATTTAGAGGAAGGTTTGGATTATTGGCAGCAAAGGATGCATGAAGTATCAACTAGACGATGTGCACGCATAACTCGATCAGTGTGTTGGATTAGAACGGAGCTATATGATCCACACAAGAATGATGGTTTGATTGACATAAGATCATTTTTGAAGGAATTTGAGTTACAAGTACCTGAACAACAAAGACTGTTGGCATTAGATGTTGTCCTAAAAGCTACTCCAACCAGATGGTGGGTTGCACACAAAGAGGGGATGGAAGACTTGTCGCAATGTCCAAGACTAATGCACGTGATATTTGGTACCTAGTTAGAGAATATTGCGTATAATTATACAAGGATAAATAACCCAGTAGGACATGTGGAGCAGTGCAGAGCCATATGGAGATCAATACCAAAGAAGGAATGGATGCACATATTTATACATACACTGGATACTATTTCGAAGAACTGGTATCTGGAGATGGAAATGTGTAGAGAAATAACAAGATGGGACGAGCTGATTCAAAGGTTCAAGGTAAATTTTACTTTTGAACATGAATATCCACTAATATATGCAGATTTATAGGCTATTTGAACCAAGATATTCTCAGAAGAAGGGAAGATGGAGGTGGTACTAGTGTGCAATGCACATAGAGCTTCTATGATTGTTCATGAATTACTAGAGTGTTACAATGTCTCGAAAGAAGAACATGATAAGGAAGATCCTAGGAATGCGCAAGTACCCAAAACTGAAGGGGAACACACAGTAGCATGGATAGAACTTGAATTGGTTGCGTACATAATGCAAATAAAGACAAAGAAGGTAAACATTGGAACAAAATAGAATCCAAAGTTTGCACAAATAAGCAATTATTGGAGTGATAGAACTTTGGATAAGATTGTATATTTATGGAGCGAACATCATAATCTATTCCCAACTACATTCTTAGAAATGAAGGGGATAGATGGGGAATTAAGTGAAATGAAGATCCCTTTGAAACCAGGTGCTAAACCAATGCGACAGAGACCCTACAGGTTAAATCTGAAGTACAAAGAGAAGGTTAAAGAAGAAATAGACAGGATGTTAGATGCAGGGACCATTGAACCAATGGTGGAATTAGAGTGTATAAGTCCAATTATGGTACAGGATAACAAGACAAGAGGAATAAAGATTTGTGTAGATCTAAGGAAGTTGAATGATGCATGTTTACATGATCCATTTCCAACACCATTCAAAGATGAGGTACTGGAGAATATAGGAGGGAGGAAGGATTATTCTTTCATAGATAGATTCTCTGGGTACCATCAGATCAAAATTGCACAGGAAGATACGTATAAAACTACTTTTGCGACAGAGTGGGGAAGTTATCAATACACAGTGATGCCCTTTGGACTGAAGAAAGCACCTACAATTTTTTCAAGAGTTGTGGTTGCATATTTTAAGGAATGTATTCATAAGTTCCTTGAAGTGTATTTAGATGATTGGACTAGTTTTAGTATACTGAAGGATCACATAGAAGTAATCAATTTCATGTTGGATAGGTGTAGAAAAATGCCAAATTTAGTTGAAATTGAAGAAGTGTATATTTTTCACACCATTTGGAATTTTGTTGGGCCATGTGGTCTGCAAGCAGGGATTATTAGTAGATCCTGCTAAGATTGCAGTAATTATGGATTTACAACCTGTTATCACCTTAACAATTTTTATTGGGATCTAAAAACTTCTTAAGTTTAGCGAGACGCTATACCACAATAGAGGCGTGATAGTTCAGGGTGCTTGGCTATATTCCATGGCGTATGAACGAATGTAGCAGAAGTGGGAAGGGAGTAGCTCGGTGGGTTGTCGATATTGAAGAATCTTAGATCTACAGTCAAAGCCTACATCAGACAAACAAATAGCACAGAACTTAACATCACGAAGGCAGACCGGGGAAAGCTACTCTGGTTTCGATGGGGAACGTGTGGTGCTCTTACACACGCATTGGGGGAGACGACAGATTTCCCGAAACCACTTTTACTATGGCCCCGATGTCACATGGTTCAAAACGTCTTGTCAATATCTTGCGGGGAGGATGGCGGTTGGTCAGATCACCTCACATCACCGGTCCAGGTACTTTCCCAGATGACGTACCAAAAGGACGTCACTGCATAACTAACTCGAGGCTCATCATTTGAAGTGGATTGATGAAGTGTGCCACACCAAGGTACTGTGACAGTAATTCATGAGCAAAGTACACAGAACATCAAATCTTAGATATGAATCATTTTATCTTATTCTGGGAAATTGTCATCTTATGCGTAAGAAAAACAAGCTCGGCCTGTGCTCCTGAATTCTATAAAATTAAAGGGTGGCCAAATCAAGGTCTCTGCAAGCCCGGGAAGCATGGATAATATTCGTCAAATGACGTATGGAACAATTGGGTTCTCAACTAAGGTACCAAGCAGGTCAATAAGTAATAATGAAAGATGGTTCTTGCAGATGCAGGCGACTAAATTTCATACCGAACTTGAAACTGAGACAGAGTCGGGAGTAAGATTACACCCCATTATAAGGGATATTGTCATAAATGAACACGCAGACAACACCTGCCACCCAGCCGCAAAGAAGAAGAGGAGAAAAAGGAGGAAATCAGAGGCCAAAACCAAGATGATAGAGAGCGTCGGGGAGAATTCCGATTGGTGGAGTACCCTGGAGGAGGAAATCGCCAAGCTGAGTTGAATCCTCAAGTAAAATTTTGGTGTATTTCAGATAGCTTTGGACAGATGTTGGCTTAAGAAAAGGGAGTCCTGATATGGAAGACCAATTACTAATGGTCCCTTTAAATAATACAACTTCTCTTCCTTTTTGTAACTTGTATCTGTTTTTAGAATTAAGAGGAAGTTGGAACGTTTTAAATTCCATATGAAATTCCTCTGTATATGCTTGGCCTCACGAATATAGAATGATAGAGAAAAGAGGAGCCTGCCCTCTGTGCAGGAAAACTTTATAAATCTCTGGGGTTGGAATGAATACATGGGTGTAAAGGCAGATTTTGGGACTTTTTATGAAAAGATTCTAATTGGTGGTATTATGAGTCTCATTTTCTCTCATAGTACGTGATTCCTGTTATTTTGTATTTTCATTTTGCTTTCTTCTGTCTAAATTGAGAAACTAAAAGTCCATAATTCATTATTCGATGCTCTCGGCTTGATGATTTAGACTGTGTTCATCTCTTCTAAACCATTTCAGAATTCATTACTATAATTCTCTAAAAATAGTTTTGTGTTTCTTTTCTTCTGATGCCATCTACAATTTTCAAGCATAAACTCAGAAGTCACTTCCTCATTTAGCCTTTTCCTCTGGATTGTTTTCACGATTTGGAAATGCATCTTACATTCTTGACCCCATAGCCCAAAGGTCATCTCCAGCTCTTCAACAACTTTATTAAAACCCCAAAACAAACCAATTCTAGCCACTGATTTCCATAGATGTATTAAGTGACATGAGAGATCCCTCTCTGAGTTGAGAAGGCTAGTGCCTTAGCTCTAAAGTAGGTTGAAACAGTTACCTATGTCATCTGTCTATTCAACCAGACAGAATTTACAGAGTGCTAACATTTTGGCGTCGTTGTCGAGGACGGAATTTAAAATTTTTCCCTAGGAAGAATGACATGGTTGAGTTCTAGGATCTGAGAGCGGCATACACTTAGGCACACATTGGTTGTATTCCTGCTCTAGCGACTCCACTTTGGTTCAAAGGCAACTCCACTGATAAAAGAATCCTAAATTTCCAAGAGGCGATCCTACTCTGAATACTTCAAGCGCACGACTGAAACTTCACTGAAAGATGAAACCCCTTGACAGGGGCAAGGAAGGGCATCATGAGGGAAAACAGGTACTCAAAATGGGAACTCTTACAAAGCATTTTACTTTTTGTTTTAAGTTGCATCTGCTCCTTCCTTGAAAATGGCAAACGAAATTTCTTTTACCTATTGTATCTTAATAATTATCATGAAAGACTTAAAATTATATTTCCTCCTCTATACGTTGCACATGCATACCCTCGCCTTGTTGTTGGTTCTGATAAAAAGGTTTCACCTAGGCCACTCAATGACAATGACCAAGTTGATTAATCCCATGAGACTCAGACCAATGTCTCTCCCACTGTTCTTGGCCCAACACCCCCTAAGGCTCGACATAGATATATACCCTTAAAGCTACCCCAAACCCTTCATGATTTCCCTTCAAATTACTATGAGTTCCTACCTATGTTCGACGGAGAATTGAGTATCATATCTACTGAAAAGCACATTCAAGGGTTTGAGCATTTTATAGATTTATTCGAGATTGACCACGACGATGTGTGTATGATATTTTTCTCTCAATCCTTGAAAGGAGACACCAAACACTGGTTCAAACACTTACACCCAGAAACCATCAACTCATGGGTGGAATTGAAGAAGTTTTTTTTTTAAATTTTGGGGCAAGGAGAAATCCTTAGAGCTACAACTCACTGAGTTTTACGCCTTGAAAATACACAACAATGAATCTATTTCTGTATTCAGTAGAAATTTCTCTAGCATCTATTATAATTTGTCCAAAGAAATTCAACCCTCTGAAGCTGTTGCCATGCTCCATTATGCAACTGCTCTTCATCCATATTTTTCTTTCCTTCTAATGGAAAGAAGACCTGGGTCCTTACAACAAATGTTTAGTGATGCTCAAGACATTCAACACAACATCCAAGCATGTAAACAAACCCAAAATGAGGGGTTGAATGTTCAAGGACATGAAAGTGAAAATGAACAGAAAATAGTCGATTGGAATCTTGAGCATAGAATTGACAATATCATGGGTCCTCTTGAAGTTTCCAATGCTAATGATTTTGCAAAAAATTACATCCCACTTGTCGAAAGAGGAGGTGTTGATCCATTCCATGATGAGCAGAGGGATGATCATTTTATGTATTCATTTGTAGATAGTCAAGAATATGAGTGTGAAAAGCAGCTTGTTGAAGAACATGTTGATGTTCTAAGTTTGTTCTTGTTAGATGACATGGCATATGTTAATGATTTACCTATATACGATGAATATGATGATTATGATGTTGACCCCCTGGAACAATCAACCACATGTTCTCTATCATAAAATGTTCCTTTTCAGCAATATAATGAAAGTAATCAGGTTGCATATCACAATTACAAAGAAGAAAGTATTGAATCAGCTGAAGGGAATTCCTTACCTCTATGCTTTTCTTCTTTCAAATTGTTGAAAGAAAATCCTAAAATCATCATCGAAGAAAAAGAATCTGTGCTTATACAAGCCCATGCTAGATCAATGGAGCATAATGACAAGATGTCACAACATTCTTTTCATGTGCTTGGAGACCTTATTGCTTGCGCTGAAATACAACCACATATTGACAATGAAATTGAAGACGGTTTCAAATCAAGTAGGACAACCCTACCATTATGTTTTTCTTCTTTCGAATTATTGAAGAAAAATATTTGTAGCATCTCAGGACAGGGATCCTCCAAGCATGAATGGAGTGGTGATGATAAGTCTATGGACAATCATATAAAGGGTCACGTCAGCTCAGATTTGCAGTCTATGTTCAGCTATCAGCTTGAAAAGGAAGAAGAAGTTGCTCCAGAAAGTATTGTTCAAGGTCATTTTCTCCATCCCGAATTCAGTATGGATTCTCAACGTGAAAAGGTGTTTCAGAGTATTTTCTCTTCCCTTGAGAATGACATCGTGGTTAAATTTTTAAGCAACATAGACATGGATGAAGATTCAGAAATGGCATCTATGGAAGTTTCCAACAATAAAGAAACAAATGACATAGATGAAGCAGTGTATGCCATTTGTCCATTAGAAACACAGAAAGATAATGAAGAGGTGATGGTTTTATTCAAGTCATTTGAAAATCAGGGTTTTGAAAATCCATCTGCGGGAGCTCTAGACTGTGAAGAAGTGCATGAGCAGGAACTTATTTCTATTTATTCACTGGAAAGTCAAAGTGGTTGTCCTCAAACAAATTTCCAGAAATTTAATGAAACCACATCAGAGTTGTTTGATGAACAAGAGGACAACCTTGGTGCATATTATATGGCTGTCATATTTGAAGATGTTCAAGAATATATGAATATTTTTGTTGATATGCATGGCCAAGAAGACAAACCTATCGTCGCCATTTCATTCGAAGATGTTCTCAGAACAAAATAAATAGAGCAAAAACAACTAACATTGATGAAAGATACTTGTCTTTTGGTTTTTTCTCATCAGGGAGAAATGATTTTTCATGATTTTCAAGATTTGATGGCCATCCTATTACAGTATTCAGTGAAGGATGAATTTTCTTAATTCATAAGCTCAAATTTTGGATTCAATTTGTTTTTTCAGCCGCCATCCTTTACATTTTTCTACCAGCTTGAGAAAAATGTGAAAGGAAAATCAGGAAACCAATTGCTTGATTGGATGCATTGGCACTTTAGCATCACTTGAGCGAGTGGTCATCCCAGTAGTTTTAGGGTAGATAGGGATGTGAAAATAAGCTTGTCAGTCAAACATTTTTCCAGTTTGAGTTTTCTAGCCCTGGATACAGTCAATTTTCAATAATGCACTCGGACGTCCCCCATGCAATTGGAAGCAGTGCACAGAGCTTGGTAAGAGAAGGACACACACATGTTTTGGGGAAAAACGCCATGGATCAGGCACCAGGTCTATGAGTTATTTGCTAATTCTCTGGGAGGATAGAATCTCCAGTTGGAGCCAATGTTATCACCCTAACAATTTTTATCGAGATCTAAAAACTTATGAAGTTTAGCGAGATGCTACACCATAGTAGAGGCGTGATAGTTCAGGGTGCTTGGCTATATTCTGTGGTGTATGAATGAATGTAGAGGAAGTGGGAAGGGAGTAGCTCAGTGGGCTATCAATCTTGAAGAATCTTAGATCTACGGTCGAAGCCTACATCGGAAAAACAAATAGCACAAAACTTAACATCGTGAAGGCAGACTAGGGAAAACTACTCTGGTTTCGACGGGGAACGCGTCGCGCTCTTACACACACATAGGGGGAGACGATTGATTGCACGAAACCAATTTTTCTATGGCCACGATGTCACGTGGTTCAAAATGTCGTGTCAATAGCTCGCGGGGAGGATGGCAGTTGGTCAGATCACCTCACATCACCAGTCCAGGTACTTTCCCAGATGACGTACCAAAAGGACACCTCTGCATAACTAACTTGAGGCTCATCATTCGAAGTGGATTGATGAAGCGTGGCACACCAAGGTAATGTGACAATAATTCGTGAGCAAAGTACACAGAACATCAAATCTCAGATATGAATCATTTTATCTTATTCTGGGAAATTGTCATCTTATGTGTAAGAAAAACAAGCTCGGCTTGTGCTCCTGAATTCTGTAAAATTAAAGGGTGACCAAATCAAGCTCTCTGCTAAGTACGAAAAGCATGGATAATATCCGTCAAACGATGTTTGGCGTAATTGGGTTCTCAGCTAAGGTACCAGGCAGGTCAATAAGTAAGAATGAAAGACGGTTCTTGCAGATGTAGGCGACTAAATTTCATACCGAACCTGAAACTGAGATAGATTCAGGAGTAATATTAAACCCTGTTATAAGGGATCTTGTCATAAATGAACACGCAGACAACACCTGCCACCCAGCCGCAAAGAAGAAGAGGAGAAAAAGCAGGAAATCAAAGGCCAAAACTGAGATGATAGAGAGCATTGGGGAAAATTCTGATTGGTGGAGTACCCTAGAGGAGGAAATCGCCAAGCTGAGGTGAATCCTCAGGTAAAATCTTGGTGTATTTCAGATAGTTTTGGACAGATGTTGGCTTAAGAAAAGGGATTCCTGATATGGTAGACCAATTACTAACAGTCCCTTTAAATAATACAACTGCTCTTCCTTTTTGTAACTTGTGTCTGTTTTTAGAATTATGAGGAAGTCGAAATGTTTTAAATTCCATATGAAATTCCTCTGTATATGCTTGGCCTCACGAATATAGAATGATGGAGAAAAGAGGAGCCTTCCCTCTGTGCAGGAAAACTTTATAAATCTCTGGGGCTGGAATGAATACATGGGTGTAGAGGGAGATTTTGGGACTTTTTATGAAAAGATTCTAATTGGTGGTGTTATGAGTCTTGTTTTCTCTCATAGTATGTGATTCCTGTTATTTTGTATTTTCATTTTTCTTTCTTTTTTCTAAATTGAGAAACTAAAAGTCCAGAATTCATTATTCGATGCTCTTGGCTTGACGATTTAGATCGTGTTCATCTCTTCTAAACCATTTCAGAATTCATTACTATAATGCTCTGATAATAGTTGTGTGTTTCTATTCTTCTGATACCATCTAAAATTTTCAAGCATAAACTCAGAAGTCACTTTCTCATTTAGCCTTTTCCTCTGGATTGTTTTCATGATTTGGAAATGCATCCTACATTCTTGACCCCATAGCCCAAAGGTCATCTTCATCTCTTCAGCAACTTTATTAAAACCCCAAAACAAACCAATTCTAGCCACCGATTTCCATAGATGTATTAAGTCACATGAGAGATCCCTCTCTGAGTTGAGCAGGCTAGTGCCTCAGCTCTAAAGTAGGTTGAAGTAGTTACCTCTGTCATTTGTCTATTCAGCTGGATAGATTTATAGAGTGCTAACACAACCACCTACATCAGTTAGACAGTTGAGGGAAACTCTAGGTCTCACATGGTATTAAAGGAATTTTATCAAAAGTTATGTGCATAATATAGAACCTATGGAGAAGTTGTTGAAGAAGGAAGAAAAGTTCCAATGGAATGAGGACTGTCAAAAGGGTTTGAACACCTTAAAATAGAAATTTGTGACCATTCTTATTTTTGTCTTTCTAGATTGGAGCAAGGAGTTACATGTTCATGTAGATGCATCATCCATATATTTTTGCGTAGTACTGTATAAACCAAGGGAGGGAGATATTGATCACCCAATTGTTTTTTCAATTAGGAAGTTGTCTATAGAAGAGAAGAATTACACCACTACAGAACGAGACAGATTGGAAATGGTATATGCGATGCAAAAGTTTAGACATTATTTATTTGGTTCTCACTTTAAGATTTACATATACCACTTTTCATTAAAATACTTAGTGAACAAGCCACTGTTTGGGGGGGGAATATGCAAATGGTTATTAATGTTTCAAGAATATGACTTTGCAGTTGTTGTGAAACTAGGGAATTTAAATGAAAAACTTGATCACTTATCGTGCATACTATCAGGAGAAGATGCATGGAATATAGATGACAACTTGCCAGATGCACAATTATTTCCAATTAATATGGTGGATGACTATTTGAAAGACATCGTGTAGTTTCTAAGTATAGGAATGGCTCTGTTAGACATGACAATTGCATAGAAGAAACAATTAGTGGTTAAAGCAACAAATTATCAGTTGATTGCAGGAAACTTATACAAGTTGGTTGCAGATGGAATATTGAGACGATGTGTACTAGAGCATGAAATGCCTATGATACTCACAGAAGTGCATGAAGGGATTGTAGGAGGAAAATATGAAGGTAAAGGAACTGCACAAAATATCTTGTGTGCAGGGCTCTGGTAGCCCACACTTCATAAGGATCCTAAAGAATATATCAGGCATGCGATGTTTGTTATAGAGTGGGAAAGCCATCCAGAAGGGATGAACTACCTTTACATCCACATGTTACGTTGTAAGTGTTTGATAAATGGGAAATAGACTTTGTGGGTCTAATCAACCCATTAGAAAGAAGATCAAGAGCAAGGTACATAATCACTGTGACGGAGTATATGACCAAATGGGCAGAAGAAACACTAGCCAGAGATTGCACCGCGTACACTAATGCGCACTTTCTATTTGATAATGTAGTCACATGATTTGGATGTCCACAGATATTACTCAGTGATCAAGGAACACAATTCCTGAATAAGACAATTGCAACGTTAGCTGGGGAATTTCAAATTCATGACCAGAAGAGTACATTGTATCACCCTCAAGCTAAATAGACAGTAGAATATTTTAATTAAATTTTGGAGAATGCTTTGACAAAGATCTTCAATGTAGGAAGACATGATTGGGACTTAAGGGTTCCTGCAGTTTTATGGGCATACAAGACTACTCATATGAAAATACCAAACGAGTTCTAAAAAAACAACTTGATCAATCTCTGATATTAATTCAGCCCAAAAATCTTTAAATGTTAATTCACAACCACATCCAACCAACTTCGGGAAAATAAAGGACAAATTTGACCTATTTTCAATTTATCTCATGATTATCTGATCAATAAAACTCAAGACGAAATGATACATAAATGAAATATCCTCAATAATGAGAATTTCTATGTGAATAATCTATCAATGACAAACTCATACAAACGAGCACATAAGAAAGCTCTATATGATGCCTTCCCCTTAATTCATACAAACAAGCGCAAGAATCTTTGTACAAAAAGAAGTAATACAAGGCTATCTTTTCTCTTAACTCACACAAAGGAGCAAAGCTCTGCAAAAAAGAGGTAATACAAGGATTTTAAACTCTCTCGACTTATGCAAATGACACATAAGCTCTACATAAGGAGATATAATACAAGGCTTTGGAAATGAAAACCTCTTCCTAACTCTTACAAACGAGTTAAAACTCCATATGAAGGAGAATGGCACAAAGCCTCTTAACACAAAAGTGTTCTCCCACACATGAGTGTGTTGTATACACCAATAGTGTGTAGTCATACACCAATGTTGTGTAGTCATATACATTACATACAAAATGTATTTTTCTTCCAATAGGACGAGTTGAACTCCAACTCTTCTAGCTCTCTCCTACAAATCCTCTCTAGGATTCGAGACCTTTCATACATAAGAGACGAACCCCTTTTTATAACCCAAGGGGGGATCTTTGTGGTTATATTTTTATTTAATTACATAACAAAGAGAGTAAATATAATTCTCTTTAAGTAACCCACTTGGTAGGTTTTTTGGCATCTTAACCATTCGTACCAATGGCATGAGGTTGGTTTGTTTTATCCATATTAAAAATGGCATATATTTGAAATAACCATTATAACAAAAAGCATAAACCTATATAAATAAGGCACATGGAATAATCCATATGGAAAACCCACTTGCCATAAGTTTAGGGGCATATAATATGTGATAGGGGCGCACTATGGAATATAACAATAGTTGTTATATTGTTATATAACAATATAATATATGTGACATGTTTTGAATATCCCCCGCGCGATGTATTAGGCATGGTATCCATGTGAAACATGTGAACGAGGGTCGAGGTCTAAGCTTTCGGCCCTCTCCTTTGCCAAACATAAAAAAATTCCACTTTCAATAAATATAGCGCCATAAATAGGTTAAGTGAGATGCTTTGACGTGTTGGTTGGAGTGTTGGGTGGAGTTGTAGGTGTTGGTAGGAGGTTGGGGTTTAGATTCCTATTCCCTCTATTAAATTTTACACAACTGTAACCCAAATCTTCTAATGAGGGGTGGGTTTTCATGTGGAAACTTCTCATTGGTTGTCCTTTGCCACGTGTCTAGTAATGAGTGGTGTCACTTATCAATTAAAGACTAGAACACATCACCCTGTCATAATCCGTCACATGTGCCTATAGGATCATGCCACATGTACTTGTAGGTCATGCCATATGTACGGTGGAGAATGTACCACGTGTCACCCTTTCATTAGTGAGATGTGTCACCTTTGACTTTTGCCTATTTTACTCCAAACTTTGACTGACCATAACTTTTTCATATGAGCTCCATTTGAGGAGTCCTTCACACCATTGGAAAGATGGTGATGAGCTCCGCACGTTGATGTTTTTTTCTCTGTAATTTGAGAAGATTGATTTTTTATCCTTTTTGGATCCCCTAGGACCTCTATGAGTGTTCTGGATCCTCTTGGACCTCTATGAGCATTCCCTAGATCCTCCTGGATCAACTACAAGCAAGAATTTGATAGGGAAGACACCTTTTAAGTTGGTATATGGGAATTAAGCAGTTATGTTGATGGAGTTTATTCTACAGAGCCTGCACGTTGCAACGATTACTGATCTTTCGGACTCTGATGCAGTAGAGGAGAGATTTTCATAGTTAGTATGACTTGAGGAAGATCGGTTTGTCGCAGGATTTCACCAACAATTTTAGAAGGCAAGAGAGAAGGAATGGCATGATAGACACATTAAACATAAAAAGTTCCAAGTGGGAGACATGGTATTACTCTATGGTAGTAAATTTATGCAATGTCCATGAAAGTTTTGAATGCATTGGCTAGGACCTTATGTGATTCAACATGTGATAGAGGAAGGTGTTGCGTAGTTGGGAACCTTAAATAGAGAATCCATGGGAGGAATGGTGAATGGTATTCAGTTGAAAGTCTATATAGACATTCGACCGTCTGTGCAGTAATATTAATTGTGTGAGAACACATGTATCATAGTAGTTGTACTATAGTAGGGAGATAAAATACAGAAAAATAAACAAAAAAAGTAGAAAAAAGAAGAAAACAAATAAAACAGGGGAAAAACAGAAAATACAAAGGTAAACATGGGGAAGTGTCATGCATAAAAATGGAGTATCACACAGATAACATAAACAACAAAAAATCAGTTAAGTGCACGTAAAAGTCAAGCACAAGATAGAAATTGTTAATGGAATTAAAGCACATAAACAACAGTTAAAAATAAATAAATGACAAAGCATGCTGGAAAGACATAGTCATAAATAAAAGGCGCCACCGAGGATCGAAATAGAATGGAAAATCCAAGGAAACATCCAATGGAGGATTTGGCATTAATGCCACAATAAGGAAAGTATTAATGGTGGATTATGATTAGATTCGACACTTCTGGTGGGCGTGAAAATAATTATATGGTTGTCGAAGGGTAATAAAAGAATATGAGGGCCAATGGAAAAGGTTATTTGCATTTGATAAAAAGAACTAGGAGCATATAGATTTATTCAAAGCTAAACCAAATTCGAATGAGGACCAACAAAGAACAGTCACCAAACTCAAATGCAGAGAACAATGAAACCACCGAAATTTGGAGCACCATCAACTACAAAATGAAAGAAACCAAAAAGACCACCAGTCATGCTATTGGTTGAGGAAACACTCGGAGCTTCGACCTCATAGGTGATTTTTCACAAGGATTATATACTACCACAGAAATACATCATGCCTCAATTTAAAGTACCTGCAGATGGAAAATACCCTCTGGTCACACTGAAAAATACCAACTGGCATAATTGTTGAAGGGGACGTGCTAGGAAAGATTGATGCCCTAAAGTTTGTAGATCGTGATATCATGGATGAACAAAAGTTTCTTAAGTTGGCAAGGGAAAAAAATGTGTGCGCCAAATTCGTATCAGGAACATAAGAAATACTACTCGAACCACAGACGTGGACAACATGAATTGAGTAGTTAGGGATATTGAACCTACTAGCGATCCCCCATTTTGGACAAAGTCTCGAAATAAATGATTGTGTCAAGTTATTACTCAGCTGCGTCAACGGAGAAACATTGTGGCTTGACCCACCGATATTGATTGATACCCAATTAATTGTGTGAATCACAAGGTTTCCAAAAGAAGGAGAGGATCTAGAAACATTGTTCACAAACAAGGAATGGGTTAAAGAACTAACATATTCCATGAAGGACAAGCTTCACACCTTCAGGGGAAAAAATAGGGTTGGTTGTCATGAACATCAATGATGATGGTGTGTGATTCACAACATAGGTATTTTATTGCAAATTATTGAGGAAATGTTGTAAATATGAAGTATTGACTGTAGTAATTGTAGCCACAGAAAAATGCGCAGAGGGGTCCCAAATGAATTGGGCCACATTTTTGGTAAACCAATTTTTGACAGAATGCATAGAAGCCCAGGAGAAAGGAACTGAGTTTCATTATTCCTAGCTTCTTGTCTTGATCGCACTAGGAGGGTGGAAAGAGAATTGTGATTACCAATGCATGAGAGAAACAAGTAGTGGTAATGCAGTTGTGCAATATGCCGACTTATGACATATGAAAAACAAAAGGAGACAACTAGAAAAAAATATTACATTTTATGTCTACTTTGACACCATTAGGTACATCATCGAGCATGCATCGCTCATAAAATACCAGATGGTAGAAAAATATTACGACATTGAGTTCTTTAAGGAATGGATGTACCATATGTAAATTCAAGCAAAAGGGACCTTGCACGATAGTGGCTTCCAACGAGATACAAATTAACAACAGATGATGTATGCATGATCATTAATGATTGGGAAGATGAGTGGAAAATCCTAGTAGGATAAATAGACCACCCAGAAGAGGAAGAAGGATAGGACAGGGATGAAGAATCACTAGACAAAGGATAGGGAATTGGGAAAAACAATGGCACAGGCAATATGTCAGGACCATCAACAGTGGAAGCACAACAAACAATCCCAAAAACTAGAGTTAAACACAAGGATAAGGGGAATGTTACAGTAGGAGGTACGTGGAAAAAGACAAAACTGCACAGGGAACCACCCGTCTATAATGTGAAAAATGATGATATGGAAAGAATCAACTACCAATTATGGGATGCCGTAGAAGAAACCATTGAGAAAGAAACAAAGAAACAAGCATAACTACATCAGAAAGTGGAGGCACAGTTAACACAATTGCATCATCTCTTGGAAGCAGCCAGAATAACACCAGAGTGCAAATCAGAGGAAGGACCATCCATAATTCTGGTGGAGGAAGAAAAGGTTGCTAATCTAGTCATGTCCAAGTTAACAGTTGAGCACAGAGTGATAGAGATACATATATATTCAGTTGAGTTCTCAACACTAGAACTACAAGAACAAATGAAGACAATATTGGTGTCATAGATTCCTATACACATACTATAGAGTTTGCAGGTAGGTATTATGCATGAGATAAGGCTCCATGCAGACAAAGAATAGAGAGAATTGATTAAGGCGATGGACGAAAATACATAAGAACAAAAAAAATATACAACTCCTTTGCATGAAAAGAGTGAAGTTGAAGAAAAAGTGGAAGGAGCGATGAAGGAGAATAATGGGGCCAAGGAAAGGGTCAAGAAAGCATCAAAAGAAAAGAACGAGGTTGAGAAAATGACACAGCACATACAAATGGCCATGAAAAAATTGTATAAGGAGATCCCTAAAGTAACGATAATATTATAGGCCACAATGGAAGAGCAGGTCTCGCGAATTGACGAATTCATCAAAGGATTTTGCACATGTATTGAGGAATTGCCATCACATGGTACACTAGGAACACCACCAAAGGAAAGAGATGGAAGAGAGAGAACAATGATGACAACAATAGAAAAAATCAAGAATATAGAAGAGGAGTGTGCAAAGCTCTGCAAGGAAAGTGTGAAAATATAGAAAAAATTGGTAGAGCATCCATAAATGAAGGCCATGGAAGCCAGATTGAGGGATTTGTAGGAAAATGTGTAGAAGGTTTCAGAGAGAATAAACACCCTTCCATTGACAGAATGAATGACGACCATTTCAGAACAAAAGCATTCATATGAGGAAATTAAAAATATGTGGGACCAACAAAAGATACTTCAAAAATGATTAGGACGGTTGCAAGATGAAGTTCTAAGGGTGTGTAATGTTCCCAAACAAATATGTAATTCTCCCAAATAGATTTACTTGGAACATTGAGGTTTTTATGTGTTTTTCTGGTTGTGGTATTTTGTAAAACACTTTGAAGATTTATCTTTTAGAGTTGCACTAGGGTTTATTGTGATAGTTTTAATGATGTTTGCAGAAAATAAAATATAGAAATGTAGCCAACAACATATAAAAAACAAGATACAGTAGAAGCAAATCAAGAAAATGTGACAAATACCTCAGATCTGATTTTATTTATCATAATATAGATGACCTCATACAAATGGAGCAGAACTGGAATACATATCATATAATAGAATGTGTGGTTAATGATTCCTCCAACATACAAGATAGAGATGAATATCTAGGCTTCCTAAATCCTCTCCAAGCTGAATACCAAGTAACACTGAAGTCCAACTGTTACCCTCTTCTGTAGGTGATGCCCTCTCTGGCACAATGTGCACTTTCTGGATGCAATAGATCAAGGAAAGTACATCATCTTCTCTTATGGCCTCAAACTTCTGCAAAAATCTATGAGATGGTATATATAGTAATGGTAAGATGATAGGAGTAACATGTGGGATGTATCTTCACTGGCTAGCCTCCAACAATAGTCTCTCGAAGAACATATGCACCCTCCCTCTCAATAAATATGCCCATCTCCTCAGATAAATAAATATGATCTCCAAAACAATGAAACACAATTCTACTCTATATATCAGGGCCTGGGAAACCCCTATTCCATATATCCAAGCTATTGGGAAAGGTCTTCCCCACCAGAATACAAGATCGCCTATGGACAATGCGCCCTCCTCCGCCTGAAATGTGCCCCACTAGTAGGAAGAATGAATGGCCTGAAGAATACCCTCCAATATTAATGCAGATAGGTTCTAGGGTGATGGAAAAATATCTTGGAGTGTT
>ML800960.1:379353-394516 GCA_009831015.1 Picea engelmannii | reverse complement strand
TTGTGACATTAAGAAGCTTGAAAATGAAAAGCACTTATTCTTAGATTGTGCATCATATATCTAGATAAAATATAATTTTCAAAATATTTGTCACATTACTAATCTTCCTAACCTCTTAACTCAACAAAACTATGGTAATCTTTAATAACAATGTTATATTATATATTAAAATATAAAGAAGAAAATGTGAAAAAAATAAAATAAGAAATAACTAAATGATTAAAAAAAGAACAATAAGTTTAATTAAAAAAAGTTAAAAAACATTAAAAAAAAAAATATATTAAGTTAGAAAAATAAAATAAAAAAATTAATAACTAAACACTTAATTAAAAATAATTATAGGTTTAATAACTAAAATTTCTTTAAATATAAAAGATTAAAGTTATAGGAATTTTAATAAAAATGAAAAACAAATAAAACCTAAACAAGTAAAGAAATAAATATAAAAAAAATCCTAAATTATAATTATATACTCCTAAAAACAAAAATTAATAATAATATGTTACTATATATTAAAATATAAGAATTTTTTTATACATAAGTAGATATTACTATAAAACAAAAATAAATTTATTTGTTAATTATTATTATTTTTAAATGTCATTTATTAGATCAACATTAAGCATGGATATCATACATTTTCTTCATAATGGGTTGTAGAATGCCTCTGAGTGAATGATGCATCTTTTAAAAATTTATTAATGCTAAATAACATATATAAATACTAAATGCATACTTACAACATAACATAAACATAGATACTAATTAAAATGTTACACATGAGCAGGTGGTGAGTTGGGAAATCAATAACTCTTTTCCCTTTTCCATTCAAGTTCAAATCTCATTGAAAAAGTCCATTTCCCCATCTCTTTGCAAGATCCCATTGTTCTAGTGCACTGTATTTTTTCAAAATTTATAATGTTAATTTTATATATTTTAAAAATTATAAAAGTCATTTTATCCTTGAAATTACAACGCCTTGTATTAGTGCACATTAACATGGTCTTAACATTATCAAACAATTTTGGTGATGTTACTTCTCTAATTGAACAAGGTTGGAGCAACATTGTTACCCAATTCTGTGCATTTATGAAACCCCTAGATTTGGTTCTATTTCTCTTGAATGGATCCTTTAGGGGGGTTCAACCACTCTCCCTACAATCTAGCCCTCATAAATGGTATCCAAGGCTCTCACTCAACATCCCAGGATGACCCCTCTCACATTCTAATTCAGGCTAGTATTTCCACTGGAACAAATCCATTATTTGATCAATGCATGGAAGATCCATTGTAAATCAATAACGATCTACCCAAATGGAAACCCGGTCAATGTATTCCAAAGTTAGTAATGTTTCCCAAATATGAAATCCACTCAGACCGAGTTGGCAGTTATGTTTAGTTCATGAAGGACCACATGGTCATTGGTAAGTTTCTTGGAATCTCTCCCTCACAACGAGATATTGTTTCTTGGATAAATTCACGTTGGAGACCTAAATTTTTCTTTGAGCTCAAGCTCATATCTAAAGGTTTTTTCATAGCTATTTTCCAAAATCAAGTGGACCGTGAACGGATTTTTGAAAATGGGCCCTATTTTTCTTTCAACCGACCTGCATCTCCATTACTGGACTAAGAAATTCAATCCTAAAAAGGAAGAATTCACATATGTGCCATTCTAGGTTTGTCTATATTCATTTCTACACGAATACTAGGATGAGGAAATCTTGGAGGGCATATGTAACACATTGGAAACATATGTCAAATATGAAGAAGCCTCTAAGAAAGGTTGTTATGCTACCTATATATGGATCTATATCTATATGAATGTTTATATTCCTATCCATGAATCGATGCGTCTTATCTATCATGACTCTGACTGGATACAAAAATTGGATTATGAATTTATACCATTTCATTGTCAGCGTTACCATGCGCATGGATTCTTATTCAAAGTATATCTCATGCCTAAACTCCCCAAGATCACCAAGATCAAACTTGAAAAATATGAGGATGGCTTCACTACAATCGTCAATAGATGTAGACATGGAAAAAATCCTACCCCCTCTGGTCCTTCTAAAGCTCCTAAAACCAAAAATATCTTTGAAATCCTTGGATGTCCCCTGAAAATCCCTCCTCTAACCCTTTATCATATCCCATGCCTATCAATCCCAAAGATAACAAATATGTTGATCCTACCCCTGATTTGGAACACCCTAAAAATACAAAAAACTTAGCCACTCCCTATGATCTTCCTCCCCTTGAATATGTTTCTATGAATCCAGATGAGGAGGATGGAACTGATCTCAATCTAGATGATATGTAATTGGAAGGAATTGATCTGTGGGGAATTGTGGATTCTTGTTAGAGAAAGTATATAAAATCAATCCCACCATAACCCATTTAGAAAGTTCATTGAGCCCTCTACAAATAATGAAAAACAATAACGATATATAACCCTCCACTAGGATATAAATAAACATTTGGAATCCAAATGAGCAAGATAAAACCCAAGAAGAACCCTCAGGATGAAAAGCGCAAAGGAAGGAAATAAAATCTGTAGATTTTACAAGAAAAAGGGGATATTTTGGTCAATTTGGGACAAAATAATTTGATCACGAATTCATATCAACCCTCACAAAGTTTTCAACAAAAATATTCTCCTAGAATATTAGAGGAATAAATGGTAAGAGAAAATAGAGGATCTTACGGAACAAGGCATGTATGGAATCACCTGACATTTTTATGCTGCAAGAAACAAAATACCCAAGCTCATCATTAGTTGATATTCTCTCCAAAGAGTGGAGAAATGGTCTCTTTGTAGCCTTGGATTGTTGGTGTGCAGTTATAAGACCCTAGGTTCAATTTATATTAACCAACAGAACCCTTTTAACACTGGTCCTTTTGGCATTACTTCCATGTAAGTGAATTCTCACCCGAGGAATCTAGTGGGGATGTAGGAATTGAGTTTCTACAGTAGTGAGGGAACCTGAGGTGATCATATTAATCATTATAGTTTTTGTTCTGTGTGCATTATTTTGTATCTATTATTCCTTGGTTATTTAGTGAATTACATTAGATAGTTCCATTACACTTCATATTGAAACATAAACCAATTATTGTAACATTCATAGATATAGTGCAGTGATCATGTAAGAAACATATCTAATATAACATGCATAAAGAGGATATTCATGATCAATCACATAAAATACAAGAGGACACAAGAGTTAGCATGGTTCACCCAACTTTGGGCTACGTCCACAAAGAATGTCTTCTTTATTATTCTTTCTTTAATTCCCTGAGGCTTGCGCACTGTGCTTACAATAGATGCATCATGCTATCTCTCTTTCCATCTTTTCTAGTCACTCTGCAGTGCAAGCCTCTCTCTCTCTCTCTCTTTCTCTCTCTCTCTCTCTCTCTCTCTCTCTCTCTCTATGCAACTCTCTTCCCTAAGATTCAGACATAGAATATTTCATTCTCATACTCAGTACAAAACCAAAGAGGAGAACCCCTACTCTGCCCAAACCATTACATACTTATACCTCAATTATAGGGCTTAAAACCCTACTTTGGATATCTCAAAAACCCAATTACAACTTATTTCGACTCATGAAAACTCGTGTTGATTTCTTGTTTTGGATTTATTTTCCTACTTTTATGTATGCATGTTGCGTTTTCCTTCTCGATAACTAGTATTCCTTCTTTTACGTATCTCTCCTTCTTTTGGCATGCCAAAATGCTATCCTTCCTTTTCCCCTCTTTCTTCTCTTTCTTTATTCTCCTACTTTATTCTCGGCTAAGTATGTTATTACTGTGAACTTCACTCTTGCATGTGCCTCTACTATGCACTCTCGAGCCCAAATGTGCCTTTGTTGTGCACTCTACTACTGCCTTGTCTTCCTTCTTCTTCTTTTGCGCATATCTTCCATACTTAGGATTTTCATAACAATTCTATCCAAAATGATTGTCCAACGGGCCCCCAATACTCACCTATGGCTTTTCCTGAGCCACTCAGGCATGTTGCGCACTCCTCCACACCTCTATGAATTTTTGGGAGGTCTCTTTTACTATCACAACATCCTTTGTTATTTTTTCCTCTTTTCCCAAAATATTTTCTACACACTGCATCATTAGGGTCGTGAGATTCTCTTATGTGTCATGCAACTCTTGCTTCATTTTACCCTATGCAATTTCCAATTCTCCTATCACCCTGTAATGTCCCCATTTTTTGACATTATTATGTTATAGAGTGTTATGCCTACCAGAGTAGCCAGATGAGGGTGACAGCGACTTCAGGAGTTATTGAGGGGTTTTATTGGGCCTGGCTTGCATCGTTCATCATATTTCATCATCCGGATCCATTCCACATAGCTTGGCTCTCGTTCCATTGCATTCCGACGATTTTTCATAATTTTGAGTTATTATGGGGCATATTTTAATTAATTTCACTAAGAAGGTCATTTTGGGCATAATATTTGGAGAAACCTCTTAGTGTAATAGCTCATCAGAATTGGGAGGAAGAGAAATACAGGATTAGATGATGATAAGTGATTTTTAGTGGTCGGAGAATCCATAGGGAAGAATATATCACTTTTAAGAGGAAAACGGGCTAATTAATTAATAAAGTGATTTAATTAAGGAATAATAAAAATAAAGTAAAAAATCACTTGGAGAGAAAAGGTGAACAACGAGGATAAAAGAGATATAGGGGCCTCTATTCTTTTATTATGTTGATTATCATTTTGATGTCTTGCTTCTTGCTAGAGAGCCCATGATACTTGGGGGTTTTGAGGGTTTTCACTGAATAAACCATAGAGATCAGCTCGATGGTGAAAGATCCCAACTTTCCTGATCCAAGCTTGGTCAAGGAGGTGAAATATTCCTCCCTCACCATTCTACATCAGTTACTACTCAGTTACAGGAGCAGTTGAGGTAGCAGGGCACAATTTTGGAGTTTTCTGCAGAGCTAGGGCACATTGTTCTTGAGAGAATAGTTTGATTTGCTTAGAGGTGGCTATATATTTGGTAGATCTCACTCCAAGATCATTTTTCATCACCCTAGTGCTTATTTGCATCAGTATTGGAGGGTATTTTCCAGGCCATTCATTCTTCCTACCAGTGGGGTGCATTTAATGTTGAGGAGGGCGCACTATCCATAGGAGATCTTGTATTCTGGTGGGGAAGACTTTTTCCAATAGCTTGGAGATTTGAAATATGGGTTTCCCAAGACCTGATATACATATTAGAATTGTGTTTCATTTGTTTGGAGATCATATTTATTTATCTGAGGATTTCGGCATATTTCTTGAGAGGGAGGGCACATATGTTCTTAAAGAGATTGTTGTTGGAGGCTAGCCAGTGAAGCTAGAACCCACAGGTTACTCATATCATCTTGCCATCACTAGATATACCATCTCACAGAGTTTTTCATAGGTTTGAGGCTGTCAGAGAAGAGGTCGTACTTTCCTTGGTCTATTCCATCCAGAAAGTGTGCATTGTGCGAGAGAGGGCATCCCCTATAGAAGAGGGTAACAATTGGACTTCATGTTACTTGGTATTAAACTTGGAGAAGATTTTGGAAGCCTACATATTCATCTCTATATTGTATCTTGGATGACTCATTATCCACACACTCTATTCTATTATGTGTATTCCATATCTTCTCCATTTGAATGAGGTCAGTTATATTCTGATAAATAAAATAAGATCTAAGGTGTTTGTGGAATTTTATTGAGTTGCTTTTGTTGCATATTGTTGTGTATATGTTGTTGGATACATTGCTATATTTTATTTGTTGCAAACATAATTAAAACTATTACAATAAACCCTAGCACAACTCTAAAAGACAAATTTGTAAAGTGTTTGACAAAATACCACAACCAAAAAAACACATAAAAACCTCGATGTTCCAAGCAAATCTGTTTGGGAACATTACAGTGGTATAAGAGCGAATTTCCTTCGCCAGCCTATGATATACTTTTATGATCTAGAGGAGATATGTATTTTGCAGATTTTGCAGAAGAGATCATATATTGTAATGTGGAATATCAAGCCCTTAGTGAGACATTCAAGGCTCAACTAAAGTTCCAACAACTTGTATCCATAAGAAATCCTAAGTGGAGAAAAGATGAGGTTACACATTGGGTCAAAAGGATGGAAGAAGTCCATTATTGGACCAGCAGAGAAAAAGAAAATAGATCCAAAGAAGGCAAGGAGGTAGCTACATCACTACCAGCTAGTAGATGGAAGGAATTACATATTGAGCCTACACTCATTAGGACCAGGGAACTTTGCTACAGTTGAAAAGATCCTTGGGAGCTAGATCACAGATGCAGGGGTAAAGGGAAAGTGTATTACGTTGAGGTTCACTATGATAGTGATGAGGATGATGAGTATGAGGATGAGGTCTTATATGCCTCATTAGAGTAGTCACAAGACTCTTGTGCATTTGATGGACAGTTGGATGGATAGGATGATAACACATGTTCTTTAGCTTCCCTATCATACAATGTTGAGGACTATACACTTCAACATAGTTTTGATCCTTGTGAGGATTCAAATGTGTTAGCACTTGGTATGAGGTGATGCATGGGGGATATTGTTCCTCCCATGGAGTTGAGCATGACGCAATCCTTACTTTCTCGGATGGTTATGATAGACATGACACATGAGGATATAAAATTAGCATTTCATAGGTGGTATAGGAGCCTTTGTATAGCATTTGAACAAAGGGGACATATGGATCTACAAACCCAAGAGGGGAGGCATGGATTGGAGCCAATTGACTATATAAATACCTATTAGTATGAGGAGAGAAAGTCACGTCTTTTGGCGATCCTATTACTAGATCAGGTTATGGAGACTAACAACTTATTAGGATACTCACTTCTAGGATCGGTCCACAGTGATGAGGATGCACTCCTTAATTTTTTATATGACCATACCTCATTTCTGGACACATCTGTATGGGATCCGGGTGTAGAAGACATTAGCAGAGTGAGCACACAAGAGGATACAACTGCTCATACAAGATACAATGTGATTTATATGGGGGTATCAATTGGTGATGGTGTGTAGTGGAATATAAGAGGACTCAGTAGCACAGTGGACAATGGGTAGTTCAGTGCCTTATCTGTTGAGGAGTGTGTTGTTGGGGATTCCATTTTTTACACTAGCAGTGAGAGGCATGAGGTAGCACCTCATCAAGATTGTGATCAAGAGTCACGACACTTGAGAGGATAGTTGAGAGTCAGTGAGGAAATGATCATGGCAACCATTAGATGCATTGATGTTACACACACATTGGTGGAAATATATTGTTGGAGGGACTTGATGGAACATGATAATTCAGATAGGGGACTTTCCATTGATGACTTCCATACACTTAGCGAGAGAGTGATGTTGATGAGGGCCAACTACCAGTAGTTATTGATGGATAGTGATTACCTATTATAGGTTGGAAATATGTATCACAAGGAGTTGAGTGAGAAGGAGAGTGAGGTGGAATGACTCACTCATGAGTTGGTGAGAACATGAAGATTCCTAGAAGGCGCACAAACTTCCCTTCAGGAATTATTGAGGAGACTAGTCAGGGATCCATTACACCTATCTTAGTAGAGTGACATATGTTTACTGCAAACACTTCACCAGAGGTTGTTGTTGGTTGGGTAGAAGAGAACTAGATGATGGAGGTGTGTGAAGGATACCTGGGATCACAGATGGTTATGGAGAGATATGACTAGGAGACGTGAGAGGATGTCCAAGTGTCACAGGGATGACCATTCATGGGTAGTTCTGAGACAGTTGGTCATACATATACACATGGAGATTCCATATCCATGGCTAGTTACAAGGACACTTCCATTTGTGTTCTAGCAATGACTGACATCCATGTAGAGGTTGATCTAGCAGTACACCTTAGATACGTGATGATGCAGGAGGATATAGGATCTTTCATGAATGAAAATGGGAATATGATGATGAGAGATAGTTCACAGGAGCATGCAGAGGTGTATAGGGGGATTCAGAGGAATGCATTAGATTGCAAGGAGGAGACATACTTAGTGGAGCATGGAAATTCTTGTCCCTTGCAACAATACACAATTTTGGGATATCGTCTTCACAGTAGCAGCAACGATATGAGTGATGATGGAGGGAGAGTGATTGATAAATGGTTTTTGGAGCTACCAATTGTTGTACTCAATGGTTGGAGTTTAGTGATGAGTACAGGAGATTATACACCATGAGTTCCAGTGGATGAGTTTTTGGTCAAGTCCTTGGGATTGAACAAAGTATATGATACTTTCTAGTGCTACATAGAGTTTTTGTTATTTCTGTTAGACTTCCCCGAAACTTTCATCATAGACAAAAACAGAGGGGGAGATAGACAATGGCAGTGGAAATGGAGAGTTGGTAGGCAGAGACCACGTGAAGGGAGTGACTAGATTATATAAAGCAGGATAAGAGAGGTACATTCAGTATAGTCATATGAGGCTTGGGGCGTGATGGAGAGCATCCTTAGCCATGGGAAAAAGTATGTTCCAGAGGTGGATATAGGTTCAGAGTCTCAGTAGGATGACGAATGGGAGTAGATATGGACAGATGCTTCTAATGAGGTCTATGAGGTCATTTGGAAGGAGGTATGGTTGTAGTAGGTAGCTTCATGGATCTTGAAGACTATACATGATGTACCTATGGTTGGACAGTGTGACCATTTCTACAGGAAAAAGAGAGATTCTCCTTGGGGAATCTCGATCATGATGTCATGAGACACATGAGGGCATGTTTGTTATGTCAGAATCATGATTCAGGGCATGACTTTGTAGCCACCATTGTTTTAGTGTTGAGTTGGGAGAGTATGCTATCTTCTCTCGACCTTAGGGCACTAGAGATATATAATAGGGATGACATCACAAGGATATTGCTAGAGCATGGGACTCTACAGGAAGTAGTGTGGATTTGTAGGGAGGTTGAATTGAGTGATTATGGACATCAAAACATGACTATCAACATACTTCAACGAGAGTTTTATAGTTTAGTGGGCATCGAGATACCTGGTATGACACCTTCAAATTTATATGATGCAGGATTTGGTGTTATTCTATAATGCCTGAGGGTCTCAGAGACTTGCATGATTAATTCCTTCCATTGTTGGGGGAATTTGAGAGCAAGTCAATATGAGTATGCTTTGTGGCAAGGTGGATCTCCTTGGTTGAGGATCAAATATATCAACAAATCATCTTCTTGGTTAGCAAGGGATCTGGATTTAGCTAGATACGATAGTTGCGATATGGGTTTATATGAGACACTCCTTGATGGATGGATATTGTGTCTACTTGTTCTGTTGGTTGGGGGTCTTCAGGAGGTTCATGGTGTTGGTATATTACACAACTCTACTTCAAAGGAAATTGTTCAAAGGGAATTGCAATTCGCATATTGATATGGGATCCAGGGATTGGAGTGCTTGGTAGTCCAGATTTTGATGGGGTTGAGATACAAGTAGAGTTCTTTCTTGGGTAGTTAACTGAGGATCGAGTGCACACGATCATTCTACTCATCAAGAGAATTTCGGTATCATGTATAGTGAGCACTCGAAGGGGCCATTTCTTCAGGAGAGCTTACTACAAGTCACAAAGGTGGATATGGGATCCTCGTATATTATACAGATTGATTCAGTTATTGCTTGAGGACAAGGAATATTCTAGTAGGGAGGACTTTAATGTCCCCTTTTTTTGACATTATTATGTTACAAAGTGTTATGCCTACTAGAGTAGCCATATGGGGGTGTCAACGAGTTCATGAGTTATTGAGGGTTTTTATTGGGCCCGAATTGCATCGCTAATCATATTTCATCATCAGGATCCATTATGCACAACTTGGCTTTGGTTCTGTTGCATTCTGACAATTTTTTTAATTTTGAGTTATTATCGGTCATATTTTAATTAATTTAACTAAGAATGTCATTTTAGGCATAATACTGGGATAAACCTCTTAGTGTAATAGCTCATCGGAATTGGGAGGAAGATAACTACATGATTAGATGATGAAAAGTGAATTTTAGTGGTCAGAGAAGCCATAGGGACTGAACAAACCCTAGATATCAGCTCGGTGGTGAAATATCCCACCTTTCCTGATCCAATCTTGGTCAAGGAGGTGAAATATTCCTCCCTCACCATTGTATATCAATTACTACTCAGTCACAGACAGTTGAGGTAGCAGGGAAAAGTTTTTGAGTTTTCTACAGAGCTAGGGTGCACTGTTCTTGATAGGATAATTTGATTTACTTAGAGGTGGATAGATCTTTATTCCATAACACTCCAAGATATTTTTCCATCACCCTAGAACCTATCTGCATTAATATTGGAGGGTATTCTTCAGGCCATTCATTCTTCCTACTAGTGGGGCACATTTCAGGTGGAGGAGGGTGCATTGTCCATAGGCGATCTTGTAATCTGGTGAGGAAGACCTTTCCCAATCGCATGGATATATGGAATAGGGGTTTCCCAAGCCTTGATCTATAGATTATAACTGTGTTTCAGTGTTTTGGAGATCATATTTATTTATCTGAGGAGTTGGGCATATTTATTGAGAGGGAGGGTGCATATGTTCTTCGAGAGACTATTGTTGGAGGCTAGACAGTGAAGATACATCCCACATGTTACTCCTATCATATTACCATCAATATATCTACCATCTCATAGATTTTTGTAGAGGTTTGAGGCCATCAGAGAAGATGATGTACTTTCCTTGATCTATTGCATCCAGAAAGTGCACATTGTGCCAGAGAGGGCATCACCTACAGAAGAGGGTAACAGTTGGACTTCAGTGTTACTTGGTATTCAGCTTGGAGAGGATTTAGGAAGCCTAGATATTCATCTCTATATTGTATCTTGGAGGAATCATCAACCGTACATTCTATTATATTATATGTATTCCAGATCTGCTCCATTTGTATGAGGTCATCTATATTATGATAAATAAAATCAGATCTAAGGTATTTGTCGCATTTTCTTGATTTTCTTCTACTGTATATTGTTTTTTATATGTTTGTGGCTACATTTATATATTTTATTTGCTGCAAACATCATTAAAACTATCACAATAAACCCTAGTGCAACTCTAAAAGATAAATCTTCAAAGTGTTTTACAAAATACCACAACCAGAAAAACACATAAAAACCTCAATGTTCCATGTAAATCTATTTGGGAGCATTACATATTTGTTTGGGAACATTACACACCCTTAGAGATTCATCTTGCAACCATCCTAATCATTGTTGAAGTATCTTTTGTTGGTCCCACATATTTTTAATTTCCTTGTATGAATGATTTTGTTCCAAAATGGTCGTCATTCATTTTGTCAATGGAAGGGTGTTTATGCTCTCTGAAACCTTCTACACATTTTCCTACAAATCCCTCAATCTGGCTTCCATGGCCTTCATTTCTGGATGCTCTACCAGGTTTTTCTATATTTTCACACTTTCCTCTTAGAGCTTTGCACACTCCTCTTCTAGATTCTTGATTTTTTCTATTGTTGTCATCATTGTTCTCTCTCTTCCATCTCTTTCCTTCGATGGTATTCCTAGTGTACCATGTGATGGAAATTCCTCAATACTCGTGCAAAATCCTTTGATGAATTCGTCAATTCGCGAGACCTGCTCTTCCATTGTGGCCTCTAATATTATCGTTACTTCAGGGATCTCCTTATACATGTTTTTCATGGCCATTTGTATGTGATGTGTCATTTTCTCAGCCTCATCCTTTTCTTTTGATGCTTTCTTGACCCTTTCCTTGGCCCCATTATTCTCCTTCATCGATCCTTCCACTCTTTCTTCAACTTCACTCTTTTCATCCAAAGGAGTTGTATATTTTTGTTGTTCTTATGTCTTTTCGTCCATTTCCTTAATAAATTCTCTCTATTCTTCGTCTGCATGGAGCCTTATCTCATGCATAATACCTCCCTACAAACTCTATAGTATGTGTATAGGAATCTATGACACCAATATTGTCTTCATCGGTTCTTGTAGTTCTAGTGTCGAGAACTCAACTGAATATATATGTATCTCTATCACTTTGCACTCAACTGTTAACTTGGACATGACTAGATTAGCAGCCTTTTCTTCCTCCACTAGACTTATGGACGGTCCTTCCTCTGATTTTCACTATGGTGTTATTATGGCTGCTTCCAAGAGCTGATGCAATTGTGTTAATTGTGCCTGCACTTTCTAATGTAGTTATGCTTGTTTCTTTGTTTCTTTATCAATGGTCTCTTCTGTGACATCCCATACTTGGTAGTTGATTCTTTCCATATCATCATTTTTCACTTTATAGACGGGTGGTTCCCTCTGCAGTTTTGTCTTTTTGCACGCAAATCCTACTATAACCTTCCCCTTATCCTTGTGTTTAACTCTAGTTTTTGGGATTGTTTGTTGTGCTTCCTCTGTTGATGGTCCTGACATATTCCCTGTGCCATTGTTTTTCCCAATTCCCTATCCTTTGTCAAGTGTTTCTTCATCCCTGTCCTATCCTTCTTCATCTTCTGGGTGGTCTATTTATCCTGCTAGGATTTTCCACTCATCTTCCCAATCATTAATGATCATGCATACATCATCTGTTCTTAATTTGTATCTCGTTGGAAGCCACTGGCGTGCAAGGTTCCTTTTTGCTTGAATTTACATATGGTACATCCATGCCTTGAAGAAATCAATGTCCTAATATTTTTCTATTGTCAGGTATTTTATGTGCGGTGTATGATTGATGATGTACTTGATGGTGTCAAAGTAGACATAAAATGTAATATTTTTGTCTAGTTGTCTCCTTTTATTTTTCATATGTCATAAGTTGGCATATCGCACAACTACATTACCACTACTTGTTGCTCTCATGCATTGGTAATCACAAGTCCCTTTCCACCCTCCTAGTGCGATCGAGACAAGAAGCTAGGAATAATGAAACTTAGTGCCTTTCTCCTGGGCTTCTATTCATTCTGTCAAAAACTGGTTTACCAAAAATGTGTCCCAATTCATTTGGGACCCCTCTGTGCATTTTGTCGTGGCTACAGTTACTGCAGTCAATACTTCATATTTACGACATTTCCTCAATAATTTGCAATAAAATACCTGTGTTGTGAATCACACACCGTCATCATTGATGTTCACAACAATCAACCCCCTTGTTTCCCCTGAAGGTGTGAAGCTTGTCCTTCATGGAATATGTTAGTGCTTTAACCCATTCCTTGTTTGTGAACAATGTTTCTAGATCCTCTCCTTCTTTTGGAAACTTGTGATTCACACAATTAATTGGGTATCAATCAATATCGATGGGTCAAGCCACAATGTTTCTTCATTGATGCAACTGAGTAATAACTTGACACGATCATTTATTTCGAGACTTCGTCCAAAATGGGGGATCGCTAATAGGTTCAATATCCCTCACTACTCAATTCATGTTGCCCATGTCTGTGGTTCGAGTAGTATTTCTTATGTTCCTGATATGAATTTGGCACACAAATTGTTTTCCCTTGCCAACTCGAGAAACTTTTGTTCATCCATGATATCGTGATCTACAAACTTTAGGGCATCAATCTTTCCTAGCACATCCCCTTCAAAAATTATGCCAGTTCATATTTTTCAGTGTGACCAATGGGTATTTTCCATCTGCAGGTACTTTAAATTGAGGCGTGATGTATTTCTGTGGTAGTATATAATCCTTGTGAAAAATCACCTATGAGGCCGAAGCTTCGAGTGTTTCCTCAACCACTAGCATGATTGGTGGTCTTTTTGGTTTCTTTCATTTTGTAGTTGATGGTGCTCCAAATTTTGGTGGTGTCATTGTTCTCTGCATCTGAGTTCGGTGACTATTCTTTGTTGGTTCTCGTTCGGATTTGGTTTATCTTTGATTAACTCTATATGCTCCTAGTTCTTTTATCAAATGAAAATAACCTTTTCCGTTAGCCCTCATATTCTTTTATTACCCTTCGACAACCATATAATTATTTTCGCGCCCACCAGAAGTGTCGAATCTGGTCATAATCCACCATTAATACTTTCCTTACTGTGGCATTAATGCCAAATCCTCCATTGGATGTTTCCTTGGATTTTCCATTCTATTCCAATCCTCGGTGGCGTCTTCTATTTATGACTATGTCTTTCCAGCATGCTTTGTCATTTATTTCTTTTTAACTGTCGTTTATGTGCTTTAATTCCATTAACAATTTCTATCTTGTGCTTGAATTTTACGTGCACTTAACTAATTTTTTGTTGTTTATGTTATCTATGTGATACTCCATTTGTATGCATGACACTTCCCCATGTTTACCTTTGTATTTTCTATTTTCCCCCTTTTTTATTTGTTTTCTTCCTTTTTATACTTTTTATGTTTATTTTTTTATATTTTATCTCCCTACTATAGTACAACTACTATGATACATGTGTTCTTGCACAATTAATACTACTGCGCAGATGATCCACTATCTATATAGACTTTCAACTGAATCCCATTCACCATTCCTCCCATGGCTTCTCCATTTAAGGTTCCCAACTACGCAACACCTTCCTCTATCACATGCTGAATCACATAAGGTCCTAGCCAATGCATTCAAAACTTTCATGGATGTTGCATAAATTTACTATCATAGAGTAATACCATGTCTTCCACTTGGAATTTTTTCTGTTTAATGTGTCTATCATGCCATTCCTTCTCTCTTTCCTTCTAAAATTGTTGGTGAAATCCTGCGACAAACCGATCTTCCTCAAGTCATACTAACTATGACAATCTCTCTACTATGCCAGAGTCCAAAAGATCAGTAATCACTGCAACTTGCAGGCTCCATAGAATAAACTCCATCAACATCACTGCTTAATTCCCATATACCAACCTAAAAGGTATCTTCCCTGTCAACTTCTTTCTTGTGGTTGATCCAGGAGGATGTAGGGAATACTCACAGAGGTCCAAAAGGATCCAGAACACTCATAGAGGTCCTAGGGGATCCATGTACACACGGCCACCATCACCTGCAATTACAATATATATTATCTCGATTCTTCTCTTGTACTTTCCAGGGACCAAATTCACATTATACATATTATGGAAAAAACTGTGGGCAATATGAATAAATGGATACTCACCGTATCGAAAAAGATGAGAAAAACCCTAGAAGATGCCGCAC